>VZTG01002000.1:2284-77730 GCA_013397845.1 Melanocharis versteri | reverse complement strand
CGGGGCGGCCGGGCGCTCTCCCCGGGACGGCCCCGGTGGGATTCGGGGGGGGGACTTTGGTTCTGGCGGCACCAGGTTCGTCCCGCGGTCCGCTCCAGGCGGGTGGGGTGGGCGCCCCTCTCTCTCCTCGGGTTCGCTCGGTTTGTGCTGCTTCGCTTCCCGGGCCGGCACTGGACGGGAAGCAGTCCACGGTGTGACAACGCGCTTTCCTAGTGCTGTTTTAAAGAGACACGGGAATGCCGTTTGAAAGTGCTGACTGTAGATTATTTATTTATTAGCGCTTTAGTGCTTACAGACGACATGAAGAAATACGTATGTTTACTCCGGTATACGTATTACTAAGATGTGGGGCTAGACGTATGAGGCTTGCAACATTTTGCATCCCTTTCTGTACTTAGCTGTGCTATGCAAACACTTGCGAGTATTCTTAATTTTGAATTAGCACATATTTATATTACTAACGCTTAATCGTGTGTCCTCATTGTCAGGCCTACTGTAAAAGCATTTATAGTGGCTTCATTTGTTGTAGGACCACTTTTACATTTTCTTTGCTGACTTGACTTTGCTTAAAAACAGTAAAATTAAGGTCTACTTCACCTAGCCCTTTCACACAGTTTTTCTTACCTGTGTTCTAGATTTTTGTGAAGTTCTAAACTTACGGGGCTTCCACCTTTTGTTGTTGACCTTCTTGTTTGTATTTGAGTTAGTTATATAGCAAAACTTTTTGTAGCATTTTTTCTTCAAATGACCCACCAATTTATTAGCAGTGTAGCAGTTTTGAGGAAAAAATATATAATACATGTATTTTATTTCTTTGACCACCACACTTGTACTTACATTGCCTTATAATTTATAGTAATCCTACTAAATGTTTGAATAAATCTTTATTTTGAATCATATAATGGTCTGTAGAAGGATATATAACTTACATACTGTTAAGTTATAGCATGCCAATATTTAGCTGTTGAAGTGAAAAGTGAAAGAGAAATACTGTCTTGCTGCTTTCCTTGCTGTTTTCAGTCTCACAGTCTTTGTAGCTGCAAAAATCCTGTGGCAAGATCAAATACTCACATCTTCAGTGCCTAGGGGTTCCTTCAAAGACCATCAGACCTACCTTAGGAATGGATGCTGTCACCATGTCGTGGTTCTGTCTGCTTGTTTTAAATCAATCACTTTAGTATTGAGAATATGTTAAATGGAAAAAAAATATAAATAGGAGTGTTAGTTTTTTCAATTATTGTTGACTTCTCAGGCTTCTGGTAAGCTGGTTTTGGTAAGCTAGTGTGATTTCTTTGAGGATAGCTTCTGGAAAGAAAAGCTGCTAATCTTAAAAAAAAAAGGCAAAACGAAAAAAAACAACAAACAAACAAACAAACAAAACAAAAGCCAAACAGTGACATGATTTCTGTTGATCAGTGTTTCAGCCATGTCTGACAAAAGTGAACTGAAGGCGGAGTTGGAGCGCAAGAAGCAACGATTAGCTCAAATCAGAGAGGAGAAGAAGAGAAAGGAGGAAGAAAGAAAGAAGAAAGAAGTAAGAAATAATTTTCACTTTGAAAATTGACTTTGCATATGTAACTTGCCCAGAATTTAAGAGTAGGTTCACATAATCATTTTCTGTGTCCTCTTCAGGGTGTGTCTGTTTAATGGTTGGTGCTAATATAGAGGTAGCATTTTCATTTTCTGGTAATATAAACACCTACTGTTTTCTTTACAACTGTCTGTATGAGAACCTGGATTTACAAAAGAAAAAAGAATTAGCATCTTACACTAGCATAAAGTTTAGATTTCTGGAACTACTTGTGTGCGTGTGACATCTTTAATAAATCACTGATCTATTGCCTGAAAGCTCTGCTTAATGAGTTGTGATTGGTGTTATTTAAAGAACTCATGTCTGAAGCACGGTTCTGAGGATGTCCATAGGAATTTTCTGACTGTCAGTATTATCACTGTACAAACAATGTGCTGTGTTCTTCTGCTCTGTGTCCTATCTGTAGGCTGAATTTTAAGATCAGAGCAACGCTCAGGATGTATGTGGTACTTGTATGTTAGATTTAGTTTATTAACAGTCTTCTGGATTTCTCGCTGCTCAAGTATGTGACAATCAGTGATAGATTACTGTTTCTCCTGAATGCAAATTGTACCTCATAAAAAAGACTTGCTGGAGTGTTTTGGGATACTTTTTCATTAGTTCTCTGTGTTTTGGTTATGATCTACTTGGTGTTCTAAATCAGCATATGATGGAAGACTGGGCAGCTGCCAACTACACAATTCAGACAAAAAGGAGAAAGAAATAGCTTAAATTATGTCCTAATGATCTTGTAACAATGTATTGCCAGAACTGCTTTTTTAAAAAGCAGTTAACTAAGGGTAGAAAGATACGGAGTATTCAGCATCTTTTGCAATAAAGCTTGTGTTATTTCTAAATGAAAGAGGGTGGTGTACTTTTTTTATATCTAGCAGATAACACGACTTAAAGAAAACTACTTTTCTTTGACACAATTACTGTAATTTTAAAATAAGAACCATACGACTGTCTCTAAAATACTTCTATACATAGGTACAGGATGTTTTTTTCACTCTGCATTTTACAGTGCTTAGGATTACTGTAAAAAAGGTACTCTTAATCTTATGAAGTCTTAGTCATTTTGGTAAATAAGCAGACACTTTTTTTATGTTTATATATGTCCTTCCAAGGCAACACCAAGGCTTCAGAACATTGTTATTCCTATGTATTTACTTTATCTACGACAAAGAACCATCAGAATTATTGAAATTGAATATCTAACCTACTTGATGATATGTTTCGCTATTACAAAAAACCCTGTGGGGTGTCAAAATAAATGAAAGATTAAATGATGTTAAATGCTATAACTTAAGTATTGAATCATTTTTAGACTGACCAGAAGAAAGATGTTCTTCCAGTGCAAGAAGAATCGGATCTTGAAAAGAAGAGAAGAGAAGCTGAAGCATTACTTCAGAGCATGGGGTTGACACCTGAGTCTCCTGTTGGTAGGAATGTTACTGTTTGTTCGAAATAAATGTTTGGGAGTTTTTTGTTTAGTTTTTTGGGGGGTGAAGTGTTTTTTGGGGCTTTGTGTTGGGGGTTTTTTTGTGGCGGTGGTTTGTTTGTTTTTGTTAGGATTGAGGTATTTATATAACTAACATAATAATTTTCTGGGGTGTACATGTCTGGGTTTTGTACTCTTTTGTCCTTCATGAGCTGTTATAAATGTCAAATGATGTGCTTCAGTACACATTACATAACATTATTTTATAAAATAACACCATTTACACTTAGTGGATTATTTGAAGTATATTAGTTAAAATATGTAAGTATCATGTATGCATTTTCTTTTTCGCCCCTATTTTTCATGCTCATTATTCTCCTGTATTTTTTTTCCTTGCTCTTTTCCATGATGCCAAATTTTAATGCTGATATTTTTGTATGGAGTTGGCTTGTTTCTTTTCCACGTCTTTTACACCCTAGTTTTTCTTGTCTCAAATACCTGACTAACTCTGATGGAGCAATAGCAACACCAAGTATAAAAATTAGCTTCCAAGGGTGATGACTGGTATCTGTGCAGCTTTTGGATGTGTTAGCATATTGGCTGTTGCTTTTTGCCTTTACATAGGCACATCTCTATGGAAGATGAAAGCAAGGAGCATGATAATGCAACTCTACTTTTTGTCTCTAACTCTGAAACCAAAGGGGTTTAAAGCTTATCAGTTTGGCTTCTTGGTGAGGCTCTATTCAACTGGGTTTGTAAATAAAAAAGTAATAATAATTTCTTACAGATATATCTGTGATGATATTTTCATAACCGCTTTTGTATAATCCTCAAGCGTTCAAAAGTGAACATGGAATAAACACCATTATAGCTGCTCACATCCCAGCAGTCCCAGCAGTCATTTTTGGTAGTGCAAACTTCTCATAGTCGAGAGACTCCATTTGGCTGTGTTAGCACCGATGTGCAGCTGTTTAAGTAGTCAGTTCAGGCCTACTACAGATTTTCTTTGCTAGACTAATAGTTGAACACTTCCCTTGCATGATACCGTGCTAAGACAGTGGATGAAATTTTTGTAGAAATGTATGTGGTTGTTGATTTTTTTCAAATCTGGGAGAGAATCTAAAAACCACAGGATAGCCAGTCCTCAAAGCAAGTTAATGGATATGCTTAGAGTAGGTGTTCATGAAGAATTCAGAGGTGCTGACATGCAAGAGTGGGGCACACCCCTGCATGTTGTGTTTAATTCCACTCAGCTGGTACTTAATCACACCCTCCAATGTATGCAGGGAATTCATTCTGTTTCCTTTCGAGATAACCAGATCTGATACGGATCCTTAATCAAGTTAAAATGTCCTCCTTGCTACCTGCAGTTAGCACGCCCAAGGCACAGGCTCCTTTTCTGCTGACTGGATGCTGGCAAATGCAGTGATTGGATGCCTGAACTGATGCTAACTCATGGCTGAGCTGCTTGGTGTGCAGGTAGCTTGTGCTTGCACTGTCACTGGAGGGGGACAGCTTGACATTAGATTCTTTTCTAGAAAATTGTGTGAATTCCTAAAGCAATTCCTGTGCTGTTCACTGCTAGAGAGAGAGAGAAAGCTTTCTTATAGGAGAAGAGACCATATCAGCATCAGTATGTTTTTGATATCTACCATATGTACTATATAAGAAGCCATAAGTTAGTGAACCAAATTATTTTCAAGAAGATTTTATAGCTTAATCCTCTGGGGTAGGTGAAATTCCATCTGGTCTTTTCATAAGACTGTTGGTCTTTCCGTCGTGGGACTCACCGGTTTTGGGAAGGGTTTCCCGGGAATCGCTTTCCCCACAAGAGAGCGCTGCAGCCCCAGCACTGGGCCCTGATAGTGGCGCTGGGGCCGCGACGTCACCGTGTCCTGAAAATGCACACAGATGGCAAAGCAAAGGCCTGCGGGCAGCTCCTTTACTGCAGATTAACCAGTACATGGCGAGGATGAGTTAGAGAATTTTTATATTCTTACACACCGGCGGTTATATAAATATAAAGTCTGAATGTGTGTATGTATGACTTTATGAAATATAACTCAAGACCTATAAAAAAGGTCTCTCCCCTAGGAGGAGTGAAGTTTTAATAAATTGATGAATTCGCTGTTATTTTGGTAAAATTAAGGGAGAATTTTTGTCTATCAGAACCATGTCTCTGTTTTGGGATGGGGTAGAAAAATTCTTTAGAATTGACAATATACCTGTGACTTCAAGAAATTCTGTAGAAATCTTGCAGACCCAAGTTCAAAGTCCTCTCATGCTTAACCGCTGACAGAGTAGACAGCAGTTTATATGCTTAATTTGTGTTCAGTTGATTAAAAGGTTTTTTTAAGGGTTGCTAAGCCATGAATGCTTTACATATTGCTGAAAAATGAAGCATATAAGGACCTTCAAAACACCCCTTGATTCTTGTGTTTAAACCCTAAGTTTCATTAAAAAATTACTATTTCTAAAAAGAAAAGTTGAAAGAAATGTCAAAGTAGCTTTGTATTTGTATCAGATTGCATGATATCATTCACTATGTATCACTTCCAGAAATCATGTTACTTTTCAAATGGTAAATGCAGTCTTCATCTACATGCGGAAAATGAACTGACACTTAAGAAGTTTAAATACGGTGGTACTAGACTGTTTACTGTCAAGCAAAAAAGAAAGTCATCCTCAAGACCTAATACAAGAAACTTTGTAATACACAAGATTTATGTTGATTTGATTCAAACTAGAACAAAAAATAACAGGATGCTGTATGACAAAGCCACCTTTTTGGTCCATGCTTTGGTGATTATATGTTTTGAAATACCATTGCCAGTTGAACACTAATCTTTGTCTGATCTTTAAGAAAGACTAATGTCTGAGCTGTACTAACAACTGTCTTTTCTATGTTTGAGCAACATGAATCAGTGGAAATTACCCTTTGAAAATCAGTGTCATCATTTGTCAAAAGTTCAGTTTAAAAATATTTTTTCAATTCATTTTCTCCTAAATGTCTTCCCCTCCATGTCTTTTTGTATGCTCCAGATGCATAAATGCCAAGCAATTGCATGAAAGTCCAGCATGAATTGTTAACATTGTCTTTTCCCCTCTCTTTCTACTGTTCATTTTCATCCATGTATTTTTTGTTTGCCATCACTTTTTTTTTAATACTTCATTTTAAATTAATTTGAAAACATCCTAAGCTGTGCATCCTCTGCGAGTAGTAACAGCGGATACCTGTCTGTTTCACTATTTAGTCCCTCCTCCTACCTCTCCGTCTTCCAAATCTGTGAGTACGCCAAGCGAGGCTGGGAGCCAGGACTCCGGGGATGGTGCTGTTGGATCTAGGTATGTCACTTTCCTTGCCATGTTCCTTTGCTCCACACTTGTATTCTGAATAATTAAGAAGAAATCAAGGTTAATTACTTGATTATAATAATATGAGGTTACAGTGTTGGATCTGTCAAGAGTGACTGTTTTGCAGAAATATGTTACTTTAAAATTTGAAATGCAACTACACTTCCTGATTTGAGGTTGCCAACATTAATGTGGGATTGTTTGAACTTGCAAGTTTGAAGTAAAATGGATGTCTTGGGACAATAACAAACTCAAGTCTAACTTCTGCGCTTTTCCCAGCTTTTTCTAATTACTGGTGGGTATGGGTGATAGGCTATTTCCTTTTTCCCATACCTAGTTGATCTAATAAAAGATACTGTCCACAAACTTTGCATTACTTCTGATTTTATTTTTCCCTTACTCAGAACCATATTTCTCATTATTTCACTTCATCTGCGTAACACAACTACAGCACTTGCAATCTCTTACTTTGTCAAAATATAACTCCATCTTAGAACAGCCACAGTTGTTTTGGTCTTTTTTCCATGCCAGTACTTGCCACACCTGTTTGACCATTTCTTTGGGCATGATGGTTTGAGACATGCTGCTCTAAAGAAGAGTCAGATAAATATTTCTGTTAAATATTTCAAGGGGTGATATATGGGTGATAAGGCGGGAAAACTCTACTTCCAAAGGGTATTTCTACTGTTTCCATGCACAGTCTGCCAATAGGAGCAGTAGCTGCCTATTAATATTGGTAAAATATTCTCAGCGAGTTAAGTTTGTGTACTTTAAATTTACTAAGTATACATTGTGGATGAAGTTTAGTTAAAGCAGTTATCAGTTACTCTTGTTGTACTAGGAGTTGTTTTGGAAAAGGAGTCAACAGTTAGACTGCTTTGAAACATCTTTTAAAAAGACTGCAGTAGCATCTTGTATGCTTGTGGATTATGCATGCATAACTATATGCGGCTTAATCTGAAAATATTCAAGATACTAATGACCTGAACAAAGGTTACGTGGTGCCTGTTTTTAAGTAGAAATCATTAAGTTAAAACAGAATACATCAGGCAGCAGATGTGAATCCAGACTTTTTTTTAACAATGCTCAGGTATGATCTTGTTTGCCTGTCATGTTAATTGAGAACCAATATAATTGTTCCTTTATTGAGTAGCAAGCAAATTTTAATTATTTTAAATTGTGATTATTGCTTATTAAATTGTCATTTTTTTATATTAATGTGTGTATTTTTGTTCACTAGAAAAAAAAACGGGAAGTATTTGATGATGACTTTTTAAAAGAATATATTTTCTTTCCATTCATACCTAATTTAAATTCAGTATGAAACAGTATGTATAGGCCACATACCTGTAATGGAATGCCACGTTGTGTACTAAATTTATTTCTACCTCATCAGTGCACTGCACTCTGCTTTGTGTTCTTAAACATAACAATGCAATGTTGTATGCATGCATTTTCTTATGAAGTCTGGAGAAAACCCATATCCTAAGTCTCAATAGCTTAATGCATTTTCAAATTTTAAAACCAAATGTGTCTCAGGATTGTGATCTTTAAGGCATGGAGGTATGAATGTACAGCTAAATTGAAGGCATTATGGAGTCCCTGTTAAAGTCCCCTTGCTTGTTCTCCCACCGGTGGATTCTTCCCTTCCCCCAGTAAATGGGTGTCTATATCCTGGTTTATTAGTACAAGTTCATACATTTGGAACATGAAATTTGGACTGTATGGTATCCCTTGGTGTTACACGTGGCATTTCACAGGTGACTCCTACCAATATGAGATGTATTATAAAGCCTCCTCTGTGATGCTGAATCTTGTCAGTAACTCTTAGTAAGTAGGAGAGCAGTGTTCAGACTGTGCTCCTGCTGTTGCTTCCATCTGCCTTGCTTTTTTTCCATTAGTAAACAGTTTTGTTTCCTAGTTTGATCCTGGTTCTTTCTCTTTTTTCCCTCCATCAAGAGTGTAAGTCCTACACTAGAAAAGAATACAGCTGATTTACTTTAAGGCTAGGTGGATGCTTCATAGAATTAGTTTTAAACCAGAAAATACTTTTAGAGATATAGGAAGTATTAGGAAAGTGCCTGGATACAGAGAAATCTGGAATATGTGAAGAATGGGAACTTCTGTTCACTGAAGCTTGTAGATAAATTCATTTAACTTAAGGCAAAACAAACAACTGGAAAACAAAAGAAACTGTATTTTGCATCATTTTGGTACATATATAATAGGTGAATTTTGTCTTATAATGTTACCTTTATTTTAAAAGAATATCTCTGAGAAATATTTAACTGTATCTCCTGTACTACTCGCTACCTTCAACTATTTTAAAAGACAGAGTGTCCCTGGTCCCACTGAAGCAACTTTTGAAAGTGAAAGTCATGCTTTGAAAGCAGAACGGCTACCTCATTAAGGGCTAGATCTTAAACAGGTGCGGAAGTTGGAGCCTTTTATGTTTATAGTGTTTTCCTCAAGTTCCTCTCAAACACGACTGAAAAAATTGAGAAAATATTTGACCAGTATTGTGGTGATGCAGCATCTGTATCTGAAGCTAAGGTATTCTTTGCAACATGAAGGTTGAGGTGGTGGTTTGGTTTTGCTTATGGTTGAACAACGTATAAGCAATACCCTGCTTCAAGTCTCAGGAACCAGATTAAACTCTTAGGCTTAAATTTCTTTGGTCAAGAAAGACAGCAGAGATCTAACGAGTAAGTATGCTCAAAGTAATTAACTTTAGGCTAAAATGGTGTGTTCTCTGATGCACAAAAGATATGAAAAGATTTTTGAGATTTGGGTATTAAGCTATTGCTTTGGATGCAGTTGATTGACATGGAGACAGTGGATTTGTAATTCCTAATTAAATTATGATTTATAGTCCTAATGCATACTTTCCACTAGAACAAGGTAGTGCATGGCACACCCATATTTATGAGCTTTTATGGCATTGCATATATATTTTTCAGATTAACTTTAACTTTAGGAATTCTGCACCTGGTTAATAGAAAAGTTACCATGTATGGGATGAAAATGTAAAATTATCTTTTATTGACTTACAGTAGTAAAATATTGCATATTCTTTATTTTTTTATTCAGAAACATTATTTTTAAAAATGCAGATGACATCTGAGAATATCAGAAAAAAAATGCAGATTAATCTGCTAATCTCTTACAAGTGTGTTTCTAAAATTCTGCCTAAGCCTGATAGCCAGTAGATTACATGAAAATTTCTGAAAAAGGGATGAAGGCTAAAAATGAAGGTAGAGGGAATATTGATTTCCCCCTTCCTATTTCTTCTGGTACAACTTGAAATGGATCCATTCTGTTTGTTATTCCACATGACTTTGAAACATGTTATTAATATAAAGCCCACAATTTATAAGAGATTTTAAGTGTCTTAGATGGAGTTGGCTCTAACTCAGATGACACTTCCAAGCCCAAGGCAGTGCTTAACCCGTAATTACTGCAATGTCACATCTTGGAAACTCTAGCAGTTCTCTATCCCAGTGGAAATGCTTTTTTGCCCCACTACCAAAGGGCTTATGTGTTGACTCATTTCCTTTACCAATATGACAGTTTCCTCCACATATTTACTGCTCTGGGCAAGTTTATGTTATGTTAACAAATCTGTCTTCATATAACTTGAACAAATCTGAACACATTTTTAAAGGAATTTCATGTTTTTAGTGGTTCTTGTCAGTATTTAAAATACTTTTATTTGCCTTTCATTAAGGCAACATTTGTTTGCAGACCTTTAATTTCAACCTTTAAAATAATTTGATTCCTTGCTAATAGCTCTGAATTCTGTTTGCTTCTTAACTTTTGTATTTACTGCATGTGTTATTGCACTGAATGTTTGCTGAATTTCCCTTAACTGATGTTGCATTGCCTTGTTTCTTGTGAACAATGAAATAACTATAAGCTTGCTGTAACTCTAGAATTTCATAGTGTATATTTGCTTCACTAATCTCTGGCCTTTTTTGCTAATGCTGCATGATTGTTCAACCTGGGGTACCAGGACGCTGCATTGGGATACTGATCCATCAGTTCTTCAGCTCCACTCTGATTCCGATCTGGGGTATTGCATAGATTTCTTATATTCCCTCTTTCATGTGCTTATGGATAATAAGTATGAGCGTTTTTTCCTTTAAGACTTGTAGTTGTTGTTGTTAAGAAACTGTTTTGTAAGTAATAGAAATTCATTGTCCCTAGACTTAGCACAGTTTGCTTGCAATGGGGAATTTTTATACCATTTAATATACATTAGATACTTATTTCTAATAGTCACAAATAAATTTTGTTTTCTTTGAGTCTTTCTTTGACAAAATGTAAACTTTAAGAAGTAATTTATTTAAAATAAAAAAGGTTAGCATGACTGTATTTAGAAACAGAGCAACTCCCATCTTTTCTTACAAATATGTTAATGAAAGCTGTAGCTCATTATAAGCACTAACTAAAACCTGTATTGTGCACTAAGAATTATGATCCTGCCCAAAACCTTTCAAAAGGAGTTACTCTTCTGCTTTTATCTTGGGAGAGGAGTGGATAATAAGAAACTAAATCTGATATAGGTAAATTGTTGGATCATGGCAGTATTAGAGTACATACTGCAATTAGGTTTTACAGAAGGCTACAATGACTGAATTAATGTTGTGCAGGTTTTGGAATATATTATGTGTTGTATGATGCTAGCTGTATCTACCTTTAATAAAGTCAGAGAGCTCAGAGGTTTTCAGGATTGTGCTCTGGAACAATGTATTATGGATAAATCATTTGTCAGTCTGAGTTCCAGGTCAGCCTGGCAGTTCTGCATTCTAAATAGTATCTTAGACGTGGACAAAAAAGGGCAGCAAAGTTAAAAGACTAGGAAATGCTTTTTCCTTCAGCATAACTAAGTTGGTTTTCAAGCTTTAAAATCCTAGAAGTGTTGCTGTACAAGCACGACTTGTGAGTAGATCTGTACCCCTGATAATATAGATGTATCATATACATGGCAGTATTCTGGTCAAGCACAAAGAGCAAAAATTTAAATTTATATCCTAATGTCCAGATATTTATATATGCACATCTTCCTTTTTGTCACAGATGTATAAGTAGTTGCTGATTTTAAGTAATAATGATAAAATAGTAGTCATAATCATGTGACTTCTTCAAAGTTTCCACTGGATTTAAGTTTGACTAAGCAGTGCTGTGACATAAGGACTTAGGTATTATTCTAGGCAAAATGTGAAATAATAAAATTAAATGTTTTGTTTCTGATTTTTGAATTAATTTTATTTAGACGTGGACCTGTTAAACTTGGAATGGCCAAAATTACACAAGTTGACTTTCCTCCTCGAGAAATTGTTACCTACACAAAGGAGACGCAAACACCTGTTATGACTCAGCCCAAGGAAGGTGAGTGGTTAATTTATTACTATTAAGTTATTTCTGGTTTCTTTTAATATAATAATGATGACTGGCTGAATTAGAACTAGCACTTGTGATCTTGAAACTTAATAAGGTAAATGAAGGTTGATATGTGACATAATTTATATGAATTCTATTACTAAATTTTTACAGGCTTTGCTTAACTGTTACTGTCATGCTGCATCTCTTTTAACATCACTCTTGCTACTAATATGTGGTATTTTCACACTCCTAGTAAATGTTCAGATGAGACATCAAGTTGCTTAATTAGCTGACAGCTGATAAATAAATGCGATATATTTTGCATTTATGACATTTAAGAATCCACACATAACTTGACACATGGAGGACAGGGAGGTGATCTGAGGCAGCTGGAATGGCTTCAGCAAGGGCAGCTCCTGCCTGACCAACCTAGTGGCCTTCTACAATGGAGGGACCACATCAGTGAACAAGGGAAGTGTTCCTGGAGTCTGTTTGGAGTTCTCTAAGGCCTTTGACAGGATCCCCCCAACATCCTTCTCTCTAAATCGGACAGAGGTGGATTTGGTGGCTGGACTGTTAGGCAGATGAGGAATTGGTTGAATGGTGGCATCCAGAGGTCAATGGCTCAGAGTCCTGGTGTACCTCAGTGACAAGTGCTGTCCCTCAGGGGTCCGTACTGGGACCAGTGTTATTTACTATCTTCATCACTGACATACAGAGGGATCGAGTGCACCCTCAGCACACCTGCAGGTGACACCAAGCTGAGTGGGGCAGTTGACATGCCGGAAGGATGGGATGCCACCCAGAGAGACATGGACAAGCTCAAGAAGTGGCCCAGAAGAAAGCCAAACATATCCTGGAGTGCTGCATCCAGCTCCGGAGAGGGACCTTGCACAAGGGCATGTGGTGACTGGACAAGGGGCAATGGCTTTAAACTGGAAGAGGTTAGATTAGGTATGAGGAGGAAATTCTTTACTTTGTGGGTGGTGAGGCACTGGAACAGGTTGCCCAGAGAAGCTGTGGTTGCCCCATCCCTGCATGTGTTCAAGGCCAGGTTGGATGGGGCTTTGAGCAGTCTGATCTAGTGGAAGGTGTCCTTGCCCATGGGAGGGGGGTTGGAACTAGATGATCTTTAAGGTCCCTTCCAACCCCTAACATTCTATGAACTTACTCGAAGGCTGTGTATCCTACAACAAACTTAGCAATTAACCCCCCTACTTCTTAAGAATTTTAATTTTTATACCTGAAGCTTATACTTTGAGTTTTAAAAGACGGAACTAATTTATTTATAACTTATGCAGTTTCTGTTTTCAGCAATTGAACACAGGCTTTCTTTCAGTCATCACTTGTTTGCTTTTTGAAACAAAAAATTTTATGAAAAAAATATGGTTGGCTAGCAGATTTACTTTTCAATGCTGAAACACTTGAATATATCTGCAAATGAAAGTATTAGTCTTGACCTAGCTTATGTGTAGTTCTACAACAAAATCTCTTGGTTTTTTAATATGACTGACTTTGAGTATGTGTCTATGTTAGCAATTTTAGGACCTACTTCTACATGCATAATTTTGCATTTTCCTGCTCTTTGTTATGTGAACTTTTGGGTGTTTATGCAAGGATATATCTTTCAAACTTAATTATTCAGTGAGCCAGAGGATATGATTTTTCTCTAACTGTGTTTCTTTTCTATTCTTCATTTTATCTGTATCCCTGCACAGGTAGGTGTTTGGGGTTTTCCTGATTTCATTTCTCCCACACCCTCAACATTTCCTTTCTCTAATCCCTCACGTCTTTTTTCCTCCCCTCTGTCAGGTTCATGGAATCTGAAGACTTAGTTCACAGTTTATGTACTTGAAGAGTTCTGCTGCCTGCTGACAGTGGAAATTGCTTGGGATTGTATGATCTGAGTTTCACAATAGATAGGCTGTAGCTGAGGTTTACTGTAGTGGAGAGGAACGGTGGTCATCTCTATTTCTGCATTTACCAGAAAGCTGTCTCGATACATGTGTTGTCTCCTGATCCATTCCACCTTACAAATACTGATTTCTTGAGGATCATCATAAATTTTTTTAATGTATTTATTTCATGTGCTTCACAAAATTCACAGGGGTCTTTTCATCATTTCAGTGTTCATGACCTATTTAAGGTCTCTCTTAAGACTCCCTGAATACATTCATAACAAAGCTCTATGTTCCCATTTTTGGTAGGGGAGGATAGCACATGAAATAAAACCAACAAACCCACAACAAATCACCAAACTAAATAGTTCTCCGTGTTCCAGTTCTGTGTGCTACCGTGGTTATGTAGTTACATTGTAATCTGAATTAGGAAACATTCAAACTACAACCAGTCTGTCTGGTGGGACAGATAGGAAGCAGAAGTAAATTAGTTTTAGATTAAAACCGTGTCTAGTTGTTATGGAAATATTTGTGGCAACACATACCAAGTGAGTTAAATAGGAGAGACTTCATGTCCTCAAATAAAGCCTGGCATTTGGAAATGCTTGTTTTGGATTCATGTAACAGTTAAATAATTTTTAAATGTGACAGCTTCCTTAGGAGATGAATGCATTTAGTATTCTAACACTTCTCACAACTTCCTTTATTTTATTGCAGTACTAATATGTTGATTTATTATGACCTCAAAGTATTTGAGAAACTGCCTTAGGAAGATTGATTCTTATATATTATAAAACAATAAAATTGGGATCTCTCCTAGAAATCAGTTAATCCAAAGAAAGACGGGTGTATAGGGGAATATGATTTTGCTCAGCTGTCACAATTAAGGCTTTCCAGGCCTAACTGGGTACTTGCTACTTAGTGCTGCTGTACAGTACTGTGCATGTGCAATTGCAGCTGACTGCAGACAGTATTATTGCATTAACTCCACTCTTGGAGGAATAATTGTCTGCTAACATCTCCAAGACACAGATCTAAAATATTTAGCAGAATAATAAAAATATGATGTATAGGATTTGCTTCTTGCATGCTGGTACAGTGAATGCAGGATTTATGCATTTTAATATTTTTTAAAGAAATAACAGACCATTGTATATTCATCTATGATCCTTGTGGGTCCCTTCCAACTCAGAATATTCTGTGATTCTATATTATCTAGTACATGCCTTAAATGTACAGAAATACAGATAGGAAAACTTGATGTGAAGACATTCGGCTTAACAAAAGCCACCCATTTCACAGATGATTTAACTTTGATTAACCTACTCTGCAGCAACAGATTACTCAGACAACTGGAACTACCCTCTACAGTGTTATTGCTAGGTGCAGCCTAATTTACAGCACTGCTTTTCTTTCTGTCTTGCCAAAATACATCACAATTTTGATGTTAACTCAAAGTAAAAATTCAGTGGTTCATTAAATCTGTTTTTAGCATTCATTGGCAAGACATTTGTTGCTATTAAAGGTTGCATAAAAATAGCAGCTACTTTGCTGTTCAGTTTGTAACCTTAGATCCCCTGATGGCCTGTCAGAAACAACATGGAGTTAATCCCTTAGCATATCATAATGAATATTCATCGATATGTTGATGTGACATAGAGTCCCATTTCCTGTCTTCATGGCCCTGTGACTTCTCCAAGTCTTTGCAGCCTTTTTTAAATCTGAAATCATATTTGGTACACTGACAATTGAAGTGGCTTAAAATGCCAGAAGATACAGTCAATAATAAATAAGGTGGATGCAGTTAGTGAGTGTCCTTAAGGTTTCAAGTTTAGGTAGCTGACTTGAAATAAATGCAGTGCACCATGGTATCATGGGTTCTTGACTTACTAGATTGGAACTTTTTCAGAAATAGTATGTCCAATGTTTCAGTGTTTGCTGGGTGCTACTTTATTATTATGCTAATTCCTTGCAAATTCTGGCATCTGGCCTGCTATTAAATAAATTCAAGATGAAGGAGAGACAGGAAAAGTAGTTAAAACAAACATTTCTTATCTCGTTTTTAGTCCAGCAGCTTAATGGTGCCTGTTTTGTGAACTGTGAGAAAGCTTCCCGGTTTGGAATAGAAAGCATTCTAGTATTGGATAATGAGGTCAAGAACTTGTATATGTGGGGATTTTTTTTGGGGGGGGTTTTTTTTCCTCCAGATCCCTTAATGAGAAAGTTTGCATGTGACTCTTCTTTAGAGAGAAGGTTTTAGATTTATGCAGTTACAGATAAATCAGTGAGATGACATGTTCAATTTCAAGTCTGATACTTTGAGAATATTAAAATAAGTGCTGTATCCTGCATTTAAATGTAGTAATATCAGCTGGCTGTATGCAGTGAAAGTACTATGAAGGAATTTAGAGCTCTGTATAATATATGCCATTTATGTTTCAAACATTAAAAGGCAGGAGCAATCAACTATATGATCTTTTGAATAAAATATGTAGATTAGAAGGTCATATAGCACTAAGGGGTTGACCATCTACGTTTGACAAGAATTTGACTCCTGTCACTGAAAATGGTACTTAGAATCAGTGTAGTATGACTCATGGGGGGTTGGGCTGAAATTTCTAATTTGGGACTTTCAAAGCTAGAATAATGTATCCAGGGTGACCCAAAACCAAATTTTGAAATTTGAAGGCATCATTTAATTCTGCAAGATTGATTGGCAGGGCAAAAAAGAGGGGGATTTTTATCCAAGTGGCCATAATTTGAGTATGTGATCCTATATGTGTTGTTCTCAAAATCATGTGTGTTAAATCATATTACATTTTTTAATTAATCGTTGTTCACACCTGTAGTTATTTGACATTAAGAATTCCCTGCTTTAAAATGGCCACAAGTTATACAGTTTTCAGGTTACGAGTCCGCTGTACATGCGAATCCATCGAAAAAGGAGCAGTGTCTTTCTGTTTCTTTGCGTGATTATTTTGCCCAAAAAAGCTTTCATTTTTTTTAAGTAGCACAAAAGCTGTAATTGGCATGCTTTGTAAGGAAGTGTCAATGTGCAAGAGAGTGGAGATCACTAAGAATTCTTTTACGGGTTCTTTCCCCTTTGCACCACCGCCTCCTCAGCAGGGTCACTGAGATCACTAGCTTTTCTTGAAATGGCCATTTTCACTGGCAGGTGCATTATACCCTGTATTTTCAGATTGTTTTTCCATTCTGAATGTTTGGCAGGTTGATTGCTCTGGCTGCATTGACGGAGAAAGGGCTGACAAATGCGGTTGGGCTGGCTGAAAAGACAGTGATTACTGTTTTCCTTTGTGGCTGATTGAGGCCCTTGAAAGGAAAGATTTTAACCTTCACCATTTGGTTCAAAAGTATGAGCATATATTGAAATCATTCATGCCATTTATCCTAGTTCTGTAAACTTGTCAGAACATAAAAATCGCTCAATTTCAAGTAATGTAGGATTGGCATACGTCATTATCATTTTGATTAAGTTGGAGTTTGTATTATTGTGTGCATTATACAGTGTCATTTAAAGCTTTCTTTCCTGCAGGTACAGTTATATTTTTATTGCCTATACTATGGAGTTAGAAAGATTTTCAGACCTCTTTAAACCTATCACTATGTGTGTGGTTTGGCAGCTGGTATGGCCTACAAGCTGTATTTTGTTTGCAGGGTAAAGGCTTGTCTGTAGACCTCCTGGAGTGCTGGTAATTGCACAGGCTTGCCATTGGGGAAAGACATGATTGGAAGCAGTCAGGCAGAAAAATGTTGTGCCATCCCATTGCCACCTCATAGCAGAGAGACAATCCTTGCAGTACCATCTGGTTGTTGCTATCTAGTCAGCTGGCCTGGCTGCTGGGACCATGGCTTGGCAGCTGGTTCCCATCCCTTGACCACCCCTTTTTTTTTTCCACTCTTTTTGTGTGCATGCATGTGGATTTTGGTTTTTTTTACTTTTTGTGTTAGATAACTTTGAACATGGGTCAGGGAGATGGCTGCAACAAACAATCCTAGTCTCTGTTGAATACTGTCTCATTACTGGTGATGAGGCATGCAGCAGTCTCCTGCTGCCATTCCCTTGTAAGCAGATGACGTAGCTGTTTAACCAATAAAAACAAGTCTTTTCAGAAGCTTATTCTAGAAACTGGATGAAGAAAAGCCAGCATATCCCACAATTCTAAGTAATTTAAAGGTATTTTCTGGTTTACAGTATTCAAAAAATAAAATGTAGAAACGCAGAAAGTGCTGTAAGCCTTGTCAGTATTCGTGAACATTAACATTTTATGTTATTCATTGCAATTAGGGAAAACACATTTTCCTGTAAAGTTCTCATTGCCAAACATGATACAGATAATGAGACTTGCATCTAGAATGACAGAAAAAATGTAATCTCTCTGCTATTATCTTTAGCAAAATTTGCCTCTCAGAATAGCAACCTGAAAGCTAATGTAAGCCATCTTCGTGCCATGTGCAGAGCCATTAGACTGATGGTTTCAGATCACAAGTAAGCAGCTGCTCTGTAGACTATTTTAGACATTTGATTTTTCTTTATTCCATGGCATTAATGTGTCAGTGTGTTACACAGAACATGCATCCACCGCATGGTTCTGTGTGGAATCATAAATGCCTGTAAGACAGGTTTCAACTTCGGATTCTTTACAATTTCCTGCGTGTCTTATTTCAGTTGATGCTACTACATAACTCAGTGCAACTGATACCCAGGTGGAGACAGTATTCCAATGATATTTTGGTTTGTGATAATGTTATCCTTGGGACTACATTTTACAAATGCAACCATTTTAAGCTACATGATACCATGTTACATCAGCTTATTTGAGATGCATATAGAACGTTACTGTTCCCCTTTAGAAACACTGACGGTCTCACCATAATGTTTCTCCGTAGATGAGGAAGAGGAAGATGATGTGGTTGCACCAAAACCATTAGTTGAACCTGAGGAAGAAAAAACATTGAAAAAAGAGGAGGAGGAAGAAGGTACAGTTCACCTCAAGACATCCTGAGTGTACTGTAAAGAAAGCCATCAATACATTTTTAACTTTTTGTTCCACTAATTTAAAATTAATTTCATTGTAAATACTAATTAGCCAGCAAAACACAAAATGCAAAAATTATTAAAAAATCATTATAAATACTGTTTTTCTTTCTTGAAAAGAATTGGTGAAAGCATGCAGTCCATAAAATGTCTCTATATTTTTTCAGCTGCTCCTCATGAACTCACAGAGGAGGAAAAGCAACAAATTTTGCATTCTGAAGAATTTTTAAGTTTTTTTGACCACTCCACAAGGATTGTTGAAAGAGCCCTTTCTGAGCAAATCAACATTTTCTTTGACTACAGTGGAAGAGACTTAGAGGACAAAGAAGGGTAATGTGAATGTTGTATACTTTTCTGTGAACGTCCAATACTTTTAATTGAAAAAGTGGTCTAAGATTAATATCTCCTAATTGTTTTTTTAGAGAGATTCAAGCAGGAGCAAAACTGTCCTTAAATAGGCAGTTTTTTGATGAACGTTGGTCAAAGCATCGTGTTGTCAGTTGTCTGGACTGGTCATCTCAGGTAAAAAGTAATGCTTAAATTAAACAGTTGACTTTGTAAGTTGTTGCAGTTCTGTGCATTTGACTCCCATAAAAGCACAGTTGATACGGGCTGTATTTCTGAATGTGTTCTTTACGTGCTCCATAGTTTGCAAAAAGTAGACAGAGCTGTTAATCTTTTGTGGAAGGTAGCAAAAGGTTCGTATTGTGAAGAAAGTTGGTTTTGGTTTATGGACTGCTTTGTAAAGGTAACTCAGCTTCACTAAAAAGAAAGCTCACTTAAAAGTACTGGGTTTTATAGTTAAAAGCAAGTTACAGTGAGAGAACCAGACTAACATATATGTTAATGCTGTTTTAGGAGCTGAATTAGAACAATTGCAGTTTTAACTGACAATTTTTCATGCCTTTATAATGCGAGGTGTTTTTTTAACCCTACTTGGGCAAAAGAAAACAAAGATTCTAGGATTATCTGGACCATTAGCCATCAGCTAGCTTACTTTGAGTCTCTTTCGCTTACCATGCAGTATCCAGAATTACTTGTAGCCTCTTACAACAACAATGAGGATGCGCCTCACGAGCCCGATGGGGTGGCCCTTGTATGGAATATGAAGTACAAGAAAACTACCCCAGAGTATGTCTTTCACTGCCAGGTATGATTCTGTCTTGGGAGGGATTTTATGTTGATGAATTTGGACAAGTACCTTCCTTATGTTTGTCAATATAATTTCATTGGGCTGGCATTTGCACATTTATTTGCCAACAGATGTTGATAGCCAGAGACTTCAGCTGAGAAATATTATTCTGTTTCAGAATTTCTGACATCATTCAGAATTCAGTCCTGTTTGAGAACTCATTTTCTTGTTTTGTTAAAAATAAGGAAGACTTTCTTGTGTAATGGTTGAACCACAAAGGCTTGAGTGGGATTGTATGCTACAGCTTAGTTTACTGAATAAAATGAAGACAGCCTGAGGAAATGGAATGAGGATGAAAACTAGAAACATATGCATCAAGGAAAAGGCAGATGGAGGTTTTCTAGTAGTTTTCTGAAAGATAAAAACATGCAAATCTCTTCCATTGTGCCAAGCCCAAGATATCCACGTTTTTTCCATCATTTTGGAAAATTACACAGCTGAATCAAAATTTAACCTTATGTTATCGTATTAATGTCAAAGCCCAGATTGCAAAAGTAACTGCTATATCAAAATGTATTTCTACATTCTCTAAGAAGTAATGACTACAGAATGTGGCAAAACATTATTAAAATCTTGCGTATTACTGGGCCTTCCTTTGCTAATAAACAATGCTAGGAGGAATACAGATGTATGCATGTGAAAGAAGAGAGGAGGAAAACTTCATTTTATAATTATAAATTGAAACAAAAAGACTGTTGAGGGGTTACAAAGGGTGTATGAATCCTTAAGTAATTGGGCAGTGAAATAATGTACTGAATACATTTAGGCAAAAAAGTTGTTCTGATATTTGGCCTCATTTCCTTTAGTTTTAGACATAGTGTCATTGAATGATAGTTTGTGTATTTTGTTGTTTGTTTTTCTTCCTTTCAGTCAGCAGTGATGTCAGCCACATTTGCAAAATTTCATCCCAATCTGGTGGTTGGTGGTACATACTCAGGCCAGATAGTGCTGTGGGATAATCGCAGCAATAAGAGAACCCCAGTGCAGAGAACACCACTTTCAGCTGCTGCTCACACGGTAGGAGGTGAAATATCTTCAAGGACTGTGCCCTGTTGAGATGTGTTTAATGTCTAGGAATTTCAGTCCACTGCACTTGATTGGCAATGGTTAAATGTTTATGTCCGTATTTTGACACTTAGGAACCAGGCTTTTCCTAAAAATCAGAGTGTCAGAAAAAACAAGTATCAGTTTTATAGGAGAGTATCATTTGTACTTCTGATTGTGATCAATCTCTTGTGCTTTGTTTAATGGTAAAGTTGTATATTTTACTGTACATTATTTATACCAGAACTGGTTATTACTTGTAAATCCTTTCCTGATAATATTTTGTTTCTTAGCACCCAGTGTACTGTGTAAATGTTGTTGGGACCCAGAATGCTCATAATTTGATCAGTATCTCTACTGATGGGAAAATATGCTCTTGGAGTCTGGATATGCTTTCCCAACCACAGGTAAGATAACTTTGGATATATATAGTATTTATTCTAGATTAATATTTTATAAAAAATTCAGTTGATCTAATAAACATTAATCAACATTTTCCTGACACATAGAATTAAAGTAGCTTGATATTTGATAAAATATTTCCCCACCTCTGGAATCACATATTTTCTGTTGATTCTTTTGTATATTTTTGGTGTATTTGTGTTAGTGGTGAACACAAATGTAGTAAGAAAGCCTCTAATTCCTGCCCAATCTATCCAAGTAAAATAAAAAGAAAACCATTCTATTATGAAATCTGAAGGATTCTGTAGGTGTTAATATTTCTTTTTATAAAGTAAGTTGCTGATATTTTCACTACAGGATAGCATGGAGCTGGTTCACAAACAGTCCAAGGCTGTGGCTGTTACCTGCATGTCTTTCCCTATTGGAGATGTCAACAACTTTGTTGTTGGCAGTGAAGAAGGCTCGGTGTACACTGCATGCCGTCATGGCAGGTGAATACAAACTTTAATTATTCAGGGGAATTAAAAATAGTGACAGGATGAGTTCCTGCATGCTTTACACTCAAAATTTTTTAAAGTTCATACTTTCTCTTTTGCACGGAAGGAGTTCAGAGTATCTCTGTCTGAATTCCAGTGCACTTTTTTCTGAGTAAGAGCTTTATTAAAAACAGAAATGGTTGGAATATTGAATTGGTGTTCTGAGTTGTTTGAGTTGATGAGGACAGCATAGGTCACTGTGGTTTTATTCATTTGAATTGTAGCAGAACATTCCAAACTTCCTATCAGTTTTGTAGATAATTGTACAGTAACATCACGCACAAATCTAAAATTGGCTAGCTGTTCTCCTGCTGTTCAATCTATTTTGAAATTGTCTGACTGTATCTTATCAATTGCTTTCTTAAATACAATCGAGTGTCCAGGTTTCATCTCAAATACACATCACCTTGCTGCACAGCTTTTTTGGTTCCAAAATACCCCAAATTGTATCACTTTTGTGTAACATCCTTCCCATCTGTTTCCCTCTTTCATCACGCCTAATAGGAGGCTATTAGGGATATATTGTTACTGGTTTATGTCTGAACCTTGTGCCCGTAAAATATATGCAACTTCTCTTAATTTAATGGGAGTTTTATGCTTATTCCGGAGATTGGATTTTGTTCTTTGTATTAATTGAAGTTGTAGCTATTGCTTGGAGGACAACGTAGTTAAATGTGTGGACTGGTACCTACTGAATGAGTCTCTTGTCCCTAGGATGTATTTTGGCACTTACAGTTAGTAGAAAATACATGTTGAACTTAAGGTCTGTTTTCAAACCTGGTCTTCTGTGATCCTGCTGTGGTGAAGCCTTTTGCAGTGGGGTAACATCCATATAAGACAGCAAAATCTTCTTGTGGCTGTATTTAAATTGCATTTCAGTGCTATCTCTGTCTGCAGATGTTTGGTTTCCAAATCAATTAACCTTGGTTGTATATTCTGAAACAGCAAAGCTGGAATCAGTGAGATGTTTGAAGGACACCAGGGACCAATCACAGGTATCAACTGCCATGCAGCAGTTGGACCTGTAGACTTCTCACATCTTTTTGTCACCTCTTCTTTTGACTGGACAGTAAAGCTTTGGACAACGAAGGTAACTTAGATAGTTCAGTGGTTTTCTTCGTAGCCCTTGACACAAGGTGGTGCTATAATGTAAGCTACTTAAGGAAGTTCACGAACCCGAAGTTGAATTGTGTGAAGTTCTGAGGTTCTTAGCTCCAGTCCTGCAAAGAGGAGACAGCTGATGAGCACAACTAAGATTAACAGCATAAAACTTTGCTTTCAGCTTGTACATCATGTGTATATTTCTGATCCATTCCTTTCACCCTTTTGCCCTTTGTTATCAGCAATGATTACAAAAATGTAATCAAATGTAAATCATGTTATAAAGTCAGTTACCTCATATATTCATAAGGCAAATGTTTTGCTACAATTTTGTGGAGGACTAAAGGACAGCACCAACAGTTAAACTTGATGAGGCTCACATTTGAAATACCTGTCATTTCCATTGCCAGAATTACTTCTTTCTCTGTTAGTCTGATGCCCTGAGGAATGCAAAGCAGAGGAAGCAGAGTTTAAATCTCCAAGTAATAGTCACTGAAATATCATTGGCTTGATTTACAAGATTCTTAAAGCATTAAATTTACAATTTACAGTTGGCTTGCTATTGATTTTTTTATAGTAGCAGTCAGCAAAATGGCTGCAGGCTTTGGAAAGCATACCTTTAATAATAAAAAGCATTAGGTTTTAGCTGATTTTTGCAGTGGCATTTTTTTAAAGCAAGTCAAAATGCAAATCACTTTTTACTTACTTACTTTACAAACACTGTTGAAGTTCTATATCTTGCTTTACCTGTTAGTTTTATAGTTTTGAAATGTAGGGTTTGGGTATCACATTGTTATCTTCGCTTCTTTTCAGAATAACAAACCTCTCTACTCCTTTGAAGACAACTCGGATTATGTTTATGATGTGATGTGGTCTCCAACTCACCCTGCCTTGTTTGCCTGTGTGGATGGGATGGGCAGGCTTGACCTGTGGAATCTCAACAACGATACTGAGGTGAGAAGTCAGGCTAACAGTCGAATGCAGCTGGAAAATTGTTTGTACTTTAAAAAAAAAAGTCGTGTGTTTACCATAGTTCGGAGGGTTTTTTTACCTTAGCTTGTTCTTTTGTTGTTCTTAAATATTCTGTAGTTCCAGTAGTTTCTGTGTAGTAGATAGCATTCTTTGATTACAGGGTTACAAATGACTCCTCTTAATGCATAACAGCAGTAATTAAATTGTTTTACGTATAACAAGAGAGCAGAACAGCGGTTGGTGTAACATTGACCCATGTTGTGAAAGTGATTATAGACCTCCCACCCTGAGGCCTTGTCAGCCTACAGCTTAACAGTGTGAACAAACCTGTTACCACACACCACTGTTGTTCCTATTGCCACAGTAATACTGCAGTGAAAGTGCCATTTGTTTCTAAACTTAAGAGAACTGAATATCTGGTTTTCTGGTGTGGGTTATAAACTTCATCATACTATAAATTGTTTCCAGTATTTGCTGGAGGTAGATCAGAGGAGAAACCTGACAGGTACTTAGTACTTAAAATTTCACTATCTGAAAACTTCATATAGAAGAAAGCTGTAGGACCATATGCCAGCCTGTGGCTTTAAATTGGAATTACGTGTTCTAGCATTTTGGAAAGGGCTTGGCCTGCCAAAACAGCTGATTTCATTCCTGTCATAATCTGAGATCCCAGGGTGCCTCGTCACTGCCTGAAAGCATGCCTATGCCTCCTGTCCCATGAGAAGAGTGCAGATGTGCCTTTTGATAGCAGATGTTTGTACTTTGGCCAAGGGACAGATGTGTTGTTTTGGTCATGTCACTGGTGATAGCTTAAGGCCACTGAGGTCTTTGTATTGTGAACAGTCTTTGATCTGCGTACCATGCACCAGTTGAAGTGTTGGGAACTTCTTTTGATGCAGCACAGATGGGCTAGGTGTGTTCTGTAATCTCCAGCTTATGGAAAGCTGATGCATTTTTAGCAATGTGTTTCAAATTGGTACAGGTGCCCACTGCAAGCATCACCGTGGAGGGCAATCCTGCTCTGAACCGTGTGAGATGGACACATTCTGGGAGAGAGATTGCTGTAGGTGATTCAGAGGGACAAATAGTTATATATGACGTGGGAGAGGTATGTATGCCCTGTATTGTGCAAAGTATATTGCAAAACACTTGAGGTTTTTTTTAGCAGCTTGCCTTTCACTTTTTCCTCCTGTCATTAGAGAATATTAGAATAATAATTAGGTTTAATTTGTATTTTTGAATTAATATTTCCTAGTAGTGTTTTATTTAAGGTGTTCCAACATAACTTTTTAGCATGCTGTCATCCAGTCGAAAAAGCTTTACTGTAAGGCTGGTGAAATAAGAATCAATGGGTTTTTTCATAGAAATTTTATCTTCTTTGTAACTGTGGCAGAGGTGAAATCTGACCTTAGCTTGAGAAGTACTGAGCAAAAAATTTTGCAGTGGAGCAGCCTTGATTTTGTTCCTTCAGGGAAGCTGTTGCTACTGCAAGTATGCGTACTGCAGCAGTACATGACTAACTGACGGGATGAGGCTCTAGCATTAGTGTTCCCCTTTGGAGGCAGTCTCAGATGGAGATACATAGCAAAAGCTTATAATAATATCATTATATACTTCAATGCAGGAATCTCAAATTCTGCTTCTTTTATTAGTTAGAGCTTTTGATGCTTGCACTAAAATAAAGGTGAGCTTATCTAGTGGAACCTTTTCTGAACGCTATTTAAGTGCTCTGCCGTTCAAAGTGAGCTCAGCTTTGCTTCTCAGGAGGTGTCAGTAACACTCTCTGTGTCACAGCAAATCGCCGTTCCTCGCGGGGACGAGTGGACTCGGTTTGGGCGAACGCTGGCAGAAATCAACGCCAACAGAGCTGACGCGGAGGAGGAGGCTGCGACCCGCATCCCGGCATAGGGCCCTCCAAGCAGGCTGCAGGGCTGCACTTGGGAATGCTTGGATGCAAATCCTAGTGTCAGTTCTGATCACAGCTTAAGGGAGGAATATATGGATTCTACAATGGACTTTGAAATCTACTAAGATCACTGAAAATCAGATCTTGCATTGTTATGTTTTATATATAAATTACAAGCACATTCTTGGATTTGCGTAACTTTTAATACAGTTAACTTTGACTTTGCAAGGATCTTCTTTTGCTGAAACACTAACCTGGTATAAATTTGCTACTTGGTTTCTGTAAAGTCCAATCTGAAACAGTATCTTTCTGAAAAGTAAAAGTTCTGCTCCTAAAACTTTCTGTATTACAGACTAACCTTCATTAGGCAGTAAATCTCTGAAGCATTCTTTAATTTGAACTCTTCAAATTACCCATGATATGCATGCATATGTTCCAAGTTTCATTGTTTATATATAGAAAAGCCTCAGACTCTGGTAGTGGGTAATACATGTGAATAAAAATTTGTCTGTAGTTACAAACTTACTTGATAATCAGACCTGAATTAATGAAATACATATTTAATACCAATTTCCTTTTGTTTGAATTGGTGCATTAAAAGGTGAGACTGATTCATAAATAAATACTATATGAGCACTTGTCAGATGCCCTGACCTCTAATCTGTGTCCCTGCAGTAGTTTAACATTTCTGGGAGCTGATCCTTTTGTTTTACTACACACATTGCAGGGTTGTTTTCTACCCCCAACGACCCCTTACTGCCATGGCAATTGGCCAATAGCAAAAAGGCTACTGTTACCAAATTTTTCTTTTCCAAAGGATAAGGAACTAGATTTTGACTTAATTTCTATAGCATGATGATTTGCATTCTGTTAACTACAGACTTGCTACTAATTTTCTGTATTAAGTTAAAGATTTTTATTATTATTATTATTGATTTTTAACATTTTTATTGAAACAAAACTTCTCAATGGCTTGAAACAGAACGGTTGAAATTTCTGTTAAAGGTTACTATTTTTTCTTACTTAACACATTATAGTTTTCTATCAAGAGTGGTTGCAGGGGGGCTGTTGCTTTTGAGTTGTTTTTTTTTTTAATAAATACTGTGAGTTGTACTAATTAGGCACTAAATAAGTTTTGAAGCCTTTAACTTAGGACTCTACATTTGTTCTTAATCTGTTACAAGCTTATCATTTTGCCAGAAGAGCTGGTTTTATGTGCTTTAAGTAGGAAATAAGTTCATATTCCTAATCCGTTTTATGTCCAGAAGTGTTGTCACTGTTTCTTTGTTGTTTAACTTCTCTGTTTTGTTTTGAGTTTTTTCCCGTTTCTCCTTGTCTCAGTTCTGTTATGAGCAGTTTATAGAGACACAGGAGTAACAGCAGTTCTGTCTTCAGAAAGTTTTCTTTTTTGGTGGATCTGGAGGTGAAATCTGTTTAGGCTTCCATTGGTGTTGGCATTTCAAGAGTGTGTGTCCCTCCTTTTTCAATGCAGCCATGCTGCAGCATGCTTTTTCGTGCTGCTGGGTTTGCAGACATTTACCCTGTGTTCTCCTCAACCCTACAACAGCAGCTCTGGGCAGCTGAGAAGCATGTGAATTGTGTAAGAACAGGCGCATCATGAGATGATTTGTACTTTAGGCACAAGAATTCTTAGCAAGCAGAAGGTCTCTTGGTTTGCTGGTTTTGGAGGGAGGGAGTGCTTGGGTTTTTGGGTGGTTGTTCTTGTGGGTTTTTATACTGAGATTACTTTTCATTGAATAATACATTTCCCTCACACTTTTATTTTCAGAAATCCAGTAGATAAGGCTTTCTTTCAATGACTGTTGCATACATGCGGGTCATATGGCATTAGTTTTGTGGAGTTTCCACCTTCTAATAATTTTCAATTATTAAATTTAGTACTACTCCATCTTTATTCCTGCTTGTGGTCCTCCCTCACAGAATAGTTGAGTACAGATTAAAAATGCTGTAAAAGCCATACCTGCATACCTGGTTGAGACCAAAAGTGATGCCAGATGCTGTAAATGATGATTCTGGTAGCCAAACTGTCCAGTTTTGGAGCTGTAAGAAATACAAATGCTGTTGTGCATTGTAAAGTCTCCTAAGGCCTTAATCAAGGCAGTCAGCAAGCTGTGGCTAAGATTAAATGTCAGGAGGTCCCCACCGTTTTTGTCTCTATTTGGAAAAGCGCAGGACAAAATACATGGATACAGGAGAGAGTTCCCGTGAAGCCTGTCTCTATCTAGAAAACAGTACAGAACAAGAAATTCCTTAAACACAATACAACAAATAAGGAAGGAAGCCTTCTAATGGCGTTACCTATACTCATACTGCAGAATAGTGATCAAACTCCCAAGGTCAGTGTATTGTAACCTCTGGCTCACTAAACATTACTCAGCACCAAAACAATTTTTATCTTCTTTAGAGGCTAGAGCTGAAGGAGGGCTGGTCTGCGTAGTGCTCAGCTCTTAAGAAGCCATTTCTTCATAAGCTGACTGAATCCCTGATGGGCCTGCTGTCACCTAAGTAAGAAAACAGAACCTGAAATCAGTTTATACCACTTGGATATGCTCTACTCCAGGATGTTTAACCCTGTAAGAAACGTAAAACTTCAGTAGGCAAGGCTGGAAACCCACCCCTCTCATCTCTGGCTGCAGGGACAGTGTAACTAATATTCCTCCACATCAGCAGAGATCTAGACTCCCCTATTTCCTGACATTTTTGCATTTAAATACTATACCAGGGAAACTTTTGGCAGACACTAAGCCAGAAATAGTTCAAGCTTTCGCTTTCTCATCTCCTTTTACTTCCACTCACCTGTAAATGTAAACAATCAATTTTGCATATAAAAATAATACAAAAGTAAGTTTTTTCCTCCCACAGAATAACCTAATCTCAAGGTAAAACAGTCTAGAAATAAAGAGAATGCTTTCAATTTTTTATAACAAGTTTTCTGTTCAGGAAAAAAAGGCACTCTGAGTAATAAACCCTGTGAGACTGTTAGTAACTGGCAAATATCTCATTGTGTTTTAAATATGCTACCATAGAAGTAATATCTATTATACATTTAGTATTGCCATGTATTTTGAGAGAATTCCTTGTCACAAAGTAGTGCTGCAAAATAAAATATTGCATGTGCTTATCTAATTGCTGCGTTTTCTAACACTTACAAGCCAGCACATTGCATTTCAATTCCTTTGCTGTAACTAGTAGTGAAGGGCATTCCTGCATTTGCTCTGTCCTGTCCTGTCCTGTCCATTCATTAAATGGGTGCATCTGATCTTCACATTTCCTCTGTGGAGGGAAAAACAATCATACTGGACAACTTCCTATGAGTTCAAAGAAGCGAACTGACACAAGTGTTTTTAAACATTTTATTGTCACGATTGTTAACAAAACACCTTCAAAACATCTGTACATTTCAAACTATTTTGAACTGCAATACCCATTATATAAATGTACGTGTATAGATGCCCTGATGTCTCTGTACAAAGATGTACAATATGTACAGTAACATTAAATGCAAGCTGTGCAAGGCAAAGTCTAGGCTACAGCTTCATGCCACTGGTTAAAACAAGGCAGAGAACCACAGCTTCAATCAGTTCCTTGTGTGTAAATAAATAAATGCAGGTATGTATGAATATTTGAAAGGAGCAATAGATTTGCAAGCTCAGTTCAGCTAGAACACATGCAGCTGACTGGAAAAAATACAGCAGTACTCTTGTGAACTCTTTCCACTGCATCACTTTGTTCAGTTGGAACATCTTTTCAGGATTCAGCTGCTACTGTGTGCTTGAGCTGAGGTGGTGGCAGGAGCTTGAAACTTTGGAAGATATAAACCAAATTTATTTTCTATACCAGCAAACGTAGCTGTAGCAAGTCTGTATCCTCCTATATGTGCAGGGTTAACGGGAGGAAGATCTGAAATTCGAGTTTTTGGGGTAGATTCTGATCCAGCAGGTTTGCTGTTTGAACAAAGAAAAAAGGTCTTTTTGTTAGTCTAGAATTCATAAGAAAGGACTTTAAATAGACTTATTCAGGCTTAAATACTTAAGTCTTTTGTCCAAATATAGAAGACTGTTAAAGCTGACTTCAATTAATTGACTCCTATGGTGAAGTGAATGAGATCAGACCACTACTTAATTTTAAATCAAACCCAAAACTGAAGTTACGTTTTTACTGATACTTTTGTAAATTCTTTTAGCTTCCAGTGTCATGAGGAAAATGGACAAAAGTATCTTGCTACAATGGAAACACAAATTAGTGTACTGAAATAAATATGAAATGGCTTTTTACCTCATCTGTTTAGAAGTGGCATGCCAGTTCCCCTCAATTATATAAGGATGGGGGGATTTTTTACATGCCACAATTTTAAGTACAGGTGCTCAAAGTCAACAATTTTTAATGGGTCCCATGCATGAAAAAGTTTGGGGTTTTTTCTTTGAACTTGGCAGTTGTTTTGTGCAAGTTAAATAGTAAATACTTGACTTACAGGCCTCCAAAATCAACATAAAGCCATCTCTGCAGAAGTTCGTAAGTGACCAAAGTAACACCGAACTGGGGTGAAGATCTGAACACACGAGCTGTTAAACATTACAAATCATAGTGTTAAACAAATAAAACAATTTCTCAGGAGAGAAGCTAAACATTTTTAACAAGGTGTTACGTTTTTCACAATCAGACCTTGTAAATACTGCTCTGATTTGAGTCCTGAACAAAGCAAGTGCTAATCTGCAGATTTGGGGTTTTTTTCTCACCTCCAGCTCCCTTCCACAAAGCTGAAGGGCCTTCTTCCCTTAGAATCTTTCTGAAGCAGTCAATAACTCCACTGTATGTTGTCTGACCAGCGCGAGCTGCCACTTGCAGTCTTGTCTTGATGACATCAGCAGGGGTTACCAAAGAAGCAGCAGGCACACCTTTTAGAAGAAAACCACATTTAATTTGCACAAAGGATCTTGTAAAAGATGAAACACTTACAACTGAAAAATACAAGTGTAAACTTTCACATTTTTTACAAGGGCTAGACATTACAAAAAATGCAGGTTCTTACTCTTGATGCTCATATAAACTGTCATGCCTGATATAATTGTTTTGACTTTCTTCTAAATTTAAAGGCTGCAACTGGTAGTAAAGGAAATAAACTATCAAAACCCATTCTCAACATCTTCTAGTGGCACTATTTCAAAACAAGATAAAATTTGCTACATATGTAATATATAAAAATTAGTTGTGCAAATTTACTGTATTTGTTTATACTCTACAGCATATTTTGCATATTACATAGATGATTGATTTCGAAATTGAATCCTATGCATCCATTTGTTAAAGGTGTTGATGAGAAAAACTACTCCTTAAAACCCCTGTTCTACAGAAATATGTGTATACTGCTGTTTGGACTGTTCTGTAGGAGAATAGATGCTGCTTACTTTAGTAGGCAAGCCATAAAAAGACTGAGGACAATGAAGGTGTTTTACAAGTCTGCTTAGTACCAACAGCGTGATATTAGCCAACAGTGATGGAAGAACAAATCTCCACTTCCAAGGCACCACTCTCGGCTTTCTAGTCAAAGGAAAGGAGAAAGTTTTCAGAAATGTACTCCACAGTATATAACTGTGTCATCTGAGATATTTCTGAATACTTCTGAATACTATAAAAACTTCATCCCCTTAAAAAGAGGAACCATCTTCTGACTTAAAATCATGAAATTAATTTTGACTTCTGTTGAACTTCTACAATTGGTTAATACAGAATTAAAAATTTTAACAAGTCACTGATTGCGTAGGTGATGACAAACTCTGAAGTGTCACTGACCAGTTCACGAGGTTTTAAAGGAAAACAGAAGCACTGTGGTTAAGCCTGCAAGAATACACAGATAGCAATCATATGCAAATTTTCCTTACAGGCAGATCCCTTCAGACTGTGTTCTTGCCTGCTGCGCATGTGTAACAGGAATTGAATGAGCAATTGAGAATGTGAAATTTGCAATTCAGAGAGGCAGGTTCCTGCACATGCTATAAAACTAGGCCTATGAGATTTACACACATTTTTAAAAGGATTCATCACTTAGCGTGAGCAACACTGAAACACTAATGAAACTAAGAGGAGCTGTGAAGTTTGCAGCCTAAAAAGTCTTACAGGAGATGCAAGTTAATAATATATTAAAAATTATAAATAAGTATTTTGTGAGTACAATAAGCTAAATAATTTTCCATTTCAGGCAGCTCTGCAATACTAAAGAATAAATAGGGCTACAAATCTGTTAGACATTTCGTAGGTGGTCTCCCTTCACTCCGGCACAAGGAATACACCAACCGGCACAGAGGCAGGTGCAGCCAAGCTCTGTGTCAAGTCCAATATGGGAAACTGCTATTCACACACACAGGCACTCATAATTGATGTGTATATATATATATATATACAGTGATTCCTTACAACTGTAACAAGTAGCAAAGGGTCTTGCTCAGCCCAGTGGCGTTTCTGAACTGCAGATTCTGACACTGAATCATTCACAGTTGTGAGGCTGCAGATACCTGGTTTTCATCTGCTTGGCAGTGCAGAATCTGGCCATCTCTATCTGCATGTTTAAACACTATAGTTCCTACATCTAGTATTTTTATACCCCTTGCCATTTAGTAAAAACAACTTTTTATCACAGCTGCATATTGTCTTTATACTAAACTTGTTTCTGATGGCGTAAAATATTTTAAATTTCAGAGTATGGTACTTCAGCTTCTTTACAAACTAATGCCCTATTTTCAGCAATTACATTTGAACAAAGTTTCTTTTCAGTTATTCCAGAATCCAGACCTGGGTAAGTCATTTTCTTCTCAGCTCTTATGATCTCTCATTTTATGTTCATCAAAGATTCAAATTAGCCTTCAACTCTGAGAGCTCAGTAACAAGTAAAACCCCATTGAGACAGACAGATCAAATTTGACTACAAGTTGCTGAGCTGCATTACGCTGTTTATCCACATTATGCAAATGTAATTAGCTCTCATCAAAATTACATCGCCTCCCACTAAGGATAACAGTGATCAAATTTAGATTAAATCAGATACAATGGTACAGTACCCTTCCTTTATATGGGGCTACTGAATGAATATTAAATATTACTCACTAAAAGAAGAAAAAAATTACTTTTAGGAAACATTCTGCAAAATTACCTGCAATGGCCCCAGCTGCAAGGAGATTAAGCCCTCCCACATGGCCACTTTCATCAGCAAACATCAGTTTACTATGAGCATAAACCGGAAAGTAGATTGCAGAAAAGGGAATGTCTCTGAGGAAACATGCTTTGGCACCCTGACACAGAGAAAAGAGACATAATGCAAATATATTCTGTGAATAAGGCTAAAATTGATATCCAGCAAGCAGCCTGAGCCCTGAAAGTACAAATTCTTTTGATCTACCATGTAAATAACACAGAAAATAAAATGTCTTAGGAAACAGATGATACAGGGAACTTGAAAAAAAGAATAAAGCAGATCTAAACTCAATGTCTGGAATAAGGAAGATTCAAGGTTCATGTCTAATTTTGGTAAGTTATAAATGACATCAATCCTGACATCAGTACTTAGGAGAAATACTTTTTACACACTATGTGTCCAAAGCCAATGAAGGAAGTGACAAAGATCAGTCCTTACGTCTTTCTGACAACCAGGGAAGCAGCAAGACAAGTCCCTGCAGGCCTTTTTTCCACCAAACACAAAGGCACTACTAAAATACCAGTGAGCACTGTAAGACCTCACACTGATCATCATCTGTTTGACCAAAGAAGCTGCACTGGAAGATTAGCAAAAAGAGAAAAAACACTGCAAATTGGGTGCAGTTAAATAAGGAAATACAATCATCACGAATCTCATCCACCAAATTCAAAACTTCAGCTCTAAAATCTTCTGCTCTAAAAGTAAATGTGCACATTTTTATAGTATTATTGCAGGTCTATGGGCAAATCACATAAAGCAATGTTTTGTAAGTGCACAGCTAATATAACTGCTGAATTTACGTATTACCCCTTGCACTGGCAGAAGATACAGGAAGAAACACTCTTCCTTGTTTAAGGAAACTAATAGCTTCTGCTCCATTACACCTGATCTGTAATGATGGCAGTAAGTATACCTGCAGGGAAGGAATCTGTTGACTGGCATTCTGCTGAAGTACCATACAGAACAGGCTTTTTTCAGTGGAATTTATTGACAAATCCCACCACTTAACTTCTTAAAAATCTGAATGCTACTAAACTTCACTACTGTTTCACTGCCATCAAATTATTAAGACAAAGAGAATATCCTGCTGCAAAGATAACAATAGAGATACAGAGATTCAAAATAAATAAAAATGCACAGGGAAAGCTAAAGAAACTTCTCACAAAACCCCACCAAATGAAATGAGCAGTGCCAGAAGCCAGCAGGTCTGCAATACAGGACTCCCTGTAGTTTGGCATAAAAGCCCAAAGGATAGAATGGGGGAGTATTTTTTTGTATCCCACTGCCATTAATATAGAAGTGAGTTTTCTTCAGTTTTCCACTGTGGGGCTGCCCTGCAGGAAGAGATTGGTTTTAAATTCAAAAGATATCTTTGTTTTCAACAGTTTTTGTTTCAACAATATAGAAGTTTAGCATAAAACAATGAAGGCGCTGAAAGCAGAAGTACGTACCTTATAAAGACCAAGAAAGCCTAAATCTTTTATAACAGAGAGGGCACTGACTCTGGGTCCTGTAGTAATTTCTCCTGCTACCTGCAACCGAATCTTCACAATCTCCAGAGGGTTAGTGAAAATGACCTGGGAACCTCCTGCCTGCAAACCCAAGGAAAAAGAAAGTAAATTGCATTACTAAGAGCATGTGGTGACATACTGACTTTTGCAAGGTGATGAGTGCCTTCACTTCTCACTGCATTGGTTGATATTCTCATGTAAAAATATGAGAGAGATTAATAAAGCACCTGTCTGGAAGTTAAAAGCCCCGGATCAGAAATCATGGGTTTGTAAAAATAGACTTTTACATTTATATTTTTATGGCTCCCTGAGGTGAATTAATTCAGTTTGTCTGTGCTTTTCTCATCACTTTCTAGAAGTCACGGCTGTGTTTAAAAGTCTATCAGATATTACAGGAAATACTAAACTAAAATAATCATTAGACTTCTGCTACTAGAGCATCAAATACACATAAAGACGACCTTATGTTTATTCAATAATAATCCATCACCAATGCATAGACATGCTATTTGCATTTAGAAGTGATGATGTTTAAAAGGTAAATTTGCATTTAACAGTGTAATTTTAAATTATTAGAAAAGGTGTTTGGAGTTTTGTTTAGCAGCCTGTAATAGTCCTAAGTGGAAACAAAATATAAAATTTAAATAGGAAGACTAACATTTCAAAATATGATACTAGATAGAAACAAGAGTCGTATCTGAGCTGAGCACAACAGATTTTACTTGCAGGAAATACTCTGTTGGCAGTGTTGAAGGACTGTCTTGCAAACTTCCTAGCAGTAGTGTTGTAAAGCTACTTCTGATTCTGCACTTTAACCAAAGACTTTCAAAGAACTGTGTCGCAGGTTTGACAGAGATTCAATCTGACAGTTAGGTTTCAGAGTTTTTAAACCTGTTTAAAATTACATGTTTAGATTTCTCCCTGGTTTGTTGTAGGTACTACCATTCACTTCTGAAGAAGTGTGTGGCTCATCACAAACCAGCTATATTTTACTGAGCTTGTTAGCCTCCCTTCTTCCTAAGCCACCTTTTTTCATTTAAAAATTAAACCCACTTCCTTAAAATTTGTGGCATATAAACCATACAGCAAACTTTAAAAAGCATTTCTTGCACAATATAAAAGCTCCCCTTAATTCTGATCTACTCCTCCCACCCATCAAATTTTAGTGAAGTAAACAGATGCAGAACATGTGCAGTTAAAACCTTTTACCACTTCTAGGCTGCCCAGGCAATAAACTCTTGTGATGCTGGGGCTTGGCAGGGGGGTGTGCATACAGGGGTGTGGTGAAGTAAAACCAATAGTCTGATACAGCACCTCCTGGACAGCCTGCATGATGTTCTCTGCTAATTGATTCACAACTAATGAACACATCCTTTCTGCATATAGCACAATCTTCCTCTCTCCAGCAGCAGGCAGAATAAATTTGAGATTCGCCCTGATGCACAGTTTAGAAGTTGGCAATCTGAACTATTCTAGCCTAGAGACAAAAGAGCATTGCAACCTTCATCAGCTCGTACCGAGAATGACCCAGCACCTCAGCAGTATCTATGGGCTGGGGGCAAGAAGCATCAACACCTTCACTGACCAAGCATCCTGTACTTCACTGACAGCCTTTTATTGCAAGCCCTGTTCATTACTTCGCTCAATATTGACATTTAAAATCATCACTGCAACAGCTTTACTGAAGTACCTTGACCCAAACAGTGGGAGATCAACTGCTGGTTTTGATTAATTATCTCCACTGTAGTAATTACTGTCTTTAACACTTCCCACTCAAATAATCAGTCTATACAGTTAATCTTAATTTTATTCCCTCACTTCTTCATCCCTCTGAAAGCAAATCAAAGCCTACATTTTTGTGGACATTTGTTACAACCATCAGGAAGATCAAGAGAACTCCCAGACCAGCCAAAGTGATTCCCATCTTCTCTGTTCCGTGGACTTACTGTATTGTGTTTACTCAGTTATCTGACGTCATTCATGTCCAAAGGCATTCTTTAGACTCTCTTTACTTCTCATCTCACCTTTTCCAGTTCACACACACCTATGCATGCAAGATGAAATGGCTGTCTTGCTAGGCGAAGTTCCAATCTAAATAAAATCTATAAAATTTGCATCTGGCAAGTTCTGTTAAACAACCTTTTTTTTCCTTTGTATTGCATTAAGCATAAAACCAATTTCAAATGTTTAGCATTTCCCTGTATCATTTTAAAAAGTAATTTTGGTAGATAAAATGTTAAGCAGTGTGTTCTGGCTACATAATACAATGGGCCACACAAAAAAATTCAAGTAACTTTAGACTGCAACCCTAAGCTAGAAATTCACTCCTTCTAGACAATTACCAGCTACCTGCCTATTAAATATGTATTATTTGTTTACATGTACATGTAAAATTCCATTTTTTATTTTTAATGTTAAAAATTTGCACATCCTGCAGAGCAGCCAAAATAACTCTTCCTATTTGCCTAACACCCACCACAGAAACACAAATAGGCCAATTTGTAAACATTTCTATTTTCTACCCTGAATTCAATCTTCCTGCAATTAACATTTTCCTCACCTAGGTGAAGAGCTGCCTACCTTTCTGTTAAAATCAGCCACAGCCCTCTTCGGATACAGAAAGCAAAAGACTCTGAACACAACACATTTTAATAATTTAGCAGCAGCACTAACTAGAAATACGATGCTACAAATTCTATACAGTTAATACAGAATCATGTATTCCAACAGTATTAGAATATGATTTGGTGGCCAGGTTATCGAGGAAAATAAAATACAAGGAAAGCCCTATGCTTATATTGCCAGTAGAAAACCCATTGAAAAGCTCTTTAATTACATCAACACCTTGAATATTGAGTATTTACGGTGTTGACAGACTTCTCAACAGGCAGCTTTCTCAAAAAGAGCTGTAACTACCTAGATACCCAGTTAAATACTCCCTGTTAGCAGTATGTGCTTCTATCCAAGTCTTGACTAATGCTGTTTTACTTGGAGCTTGGCAAACTTTTCTGCCCAGCAGTGATTTGATGCACGCAAAGAGGAGCACTGCATTCAGTGGAGTGGCACAAATGAGTTAGGTCCTTCAACGGATCACAAGTAGACAGGACGAGCACTGACTTTCATACAGAACATGTAACACAACAAAACTCACTTTTTCACTGTGTATTCTTTAAAGAATGAATGCAAGGGTTGTTTTTTATCTTGAGCTTTCTACTTAAGTAAAAGGTGGCCTACCTATCTGACAAAGAATGTGTGAGGCAGAGGAGAGTGCTGCCTTGGGGAGCAGAAGAGCACTCTGCAGAAAAGGATGCAGAGGAAAATGACACAAAGAATCTCCAAATTAAAATGAACTGGAAGCATGTAGGTTTGCAGTACAAACCTCCATGCTCCTGTGCAAATCATTAGCAATCAGCATCATTCTTTTTCAAAGTCTCTTACTTCAGCTGTCAGCAATGTGTGTTAAATACATCTGCACGCGTAGATGCACACAGAGGTATACACTGCAGTCCCTGAATTGCTTTTGGAGATGGCGCAGTAAATCTAGATTCCTCTCCCATAAAAACCTCTCTTCACACATAAATTGCAACAGACACTTTAAAAAAGGTTGACAAATTTGTTTCTGAATGGAGGTTATTCATACACATCAAAAATACCAGTAATAAAAGCTTCTACTTAACCTTAATGTCATGTAAAATAACTCTACAAGGAGCAAATAAAGGAACTAAATCTGACAGCAAAGGTTATGAGAGAAAAGATGTAGTTTGAGATCCCACAGCAAACGCCCCATGACATGCCAAAGGCTGAAGGAAATACACAAATGACCCTGCAACATGAGACCTCTTGCCCTTTCCAATTCCACCCGAGAGGCATAGGCTCCAAAGGGGAGAGGCCTATTTCAAGCCCTTCCTTCCTTCCTTTCTGAAACCACCACATCCTGGACCACAACTACGTCCCACAGAAGCAACTAAAATAAGATGTTACTTAAAACAGTCTTGTTTAAAAACATCAAAAGAACTTGCATTTCTTTCTCTAGGCAAAGCTGACATTGTTCATAAACCTACAGTGAGCTTACTGTCTCTTCTATTAAACAATCATTTTCTCCCTGATTTTAAATGTCCACAATAGAAATCAAGATAAAGTAGTAAAGTTTAATTCTGCTTCTAACTTTACCTTTTTAAAGCCTAATAAAAGAAGTAACGTGTCTTCAGGGTTTTGAAGGAAAAGCAGTCTGACAGTTACAATTCTTTATTTTTGTGCTTGTTAAACAAAACCATTAACATTGTACATTATTTTTTCAAAAATAAATATTTGACACATTCCTATTTGCCTGATAAACCTATATCCATTTTTGTGGGTATGTATGTATATATGCATAAATATGTATGAAAATTATTTTTCACAAGTATACCAAAAATATTTAGACTAAATCTTAGATTTAATGTTTATGAAAACTTGAACATCAGTGGTAAATTTGGACCTCTCTGTGTATGTGTGTGCAAACACAAACACACAAACACACATCCCAACCTCTAACTATCAACAGATGCATTGCAGGCACCTCCAAAGGTTCTCAGACCCTTTCTGCCTGGCACCCCACATCATCTTTCTCCCTACAGCATAAAGCAAAAACATCTTTCTGATGAAACACAATTCCTCCACTCAAAATGCTAAGCACCATGCCCAGGACAGGAAGAATCCACTTCTTCCTGTGTAACTCATAGGAATCACAGTCTAAAATCACAGTATCTTTGTCTACAGTAACAGGAATCATGAATCATTTACACAGCATTAGATGTCTACTTCAACATTGCTTCCCAACTGAGGATGAGCAGTTCCCTAGAGCAGCTTGCCCTTCACAATGTACTCACATGTGTCATGCGTGTAAGCTCCTCTGGGAAGCACTGTCCATATCAGGCATGCGCTCTCTGCTTCCCAGGCCTCAGGCGGGATAGAGGAAAGCATTGCCAAAGCCTCACTCAGTCTCCCTGCAACTCAAAGCTAATGGTAGCTGAAAACTTCAAAGGCAGGAATGCAGGTTAATCACTGAATTACAATGAAATGTAATTCAATTAATTACAGTAACAGTAGGGAAAGAAATTGTTTGTTTGCTCTGAACATGTGTAAATATGGATAGTGCTGTTAATGATTAACAAACCAGCATACTTCAAGCAGGTAGGAAGATGGGATATCAGTTTCATCCATCATGGACAAGAGCCCTTTCATTGACAGGTATGACCTGACTGCTGTAACCAAGCTGCCCCACGTAGCTGCTGTGCAGTTTTCAAATACAGGTACAGCTTGAGAGCAGCTGGGAATATTTGGGCTCTGACAGAGCAGACCCTGCACTTCCCAGTGACATTTACATTGCCCAGCAGCCAGCAGGTAGGTTTAAAGGAGCACAGGGCACTGGCTGCCTGTGGGAGGTCCCTGCCCTGCAGTAAGGAAGGAAAGACATCAGACAGGCAGCTGACCACATAAACAGGCACTGCCTGGGCGGAAGTCTTCGGTAACTGCTGTCAGAATGAAGATGGGAATGCGAGTTTACTCCATAAGCTTACAGAAGCTGAGAATGATTGGAGCCTGAGAAGTAAGATTTTGGCCAAAGCGATTCAGTCTCTCAGTGTCAGCATTTCTGGAGGAGGGACATGCCCGTGAGTGGCCCCTTGCTGGACAGTACAGCACTGCTTGCAGATACTTCAGAGCTGAGGAAGCTGACAAATCCTACACAAGGTCTCCTGAACCACTACTGTCTTAATGTCAAAGGTTTCACCTGTCCTTAGGTGTGGGTCTTAGAAGACTGTAACACCATCATAAGCTTTGATACAGCACTGCCATCCAGAGAGGAGAATCTGCCATGTCTGCTGGAATCTTTCCCAAGCTGCCTCCACTTCCTCACAAGAATTCTTTTGATTGCTGTTTGAGGACTGTAGCATGCACAATGTGCTTTTGTATGCCTTGCAAGAGGGAAGGCTTTTAAAAGCATAGAAAGTCTCTGCTGTAAACTCTGTAAAATGGCTGAAAATATGCCTTGCTCATCTTGTTCATCCACCAGCAGTTCCATACCAGAAATGATCAAAAACTGCATTATTCCTGTCAATGAGGAGATAGTTCAACACTCAACACAGGTAAGTGAGGGTCAAAGACAGTAGTAAGTCCATCTCTGAGAACTACCTGTGGGCATAATGTTATTTCTTCTGATATTATGACAAGGTGAAGAAGTATGTTTTAATTTTAGCCTATATTTATAGTGTAGTACTAGCAAAATATTTAAGTGTTGAACAGTTACAAAAAGCCACAAAACCCCAAGTTACTCAAATCCAACTGCTGAAAATAATTTTGGCATATATAAAATCCACATATTCCCACATTAACCCATCATTTTGTACTAACAGAGAGAGAAAGAAGAGAATAAAGGAAAAATGGAAGGCACCATCACCCAAACACAAAGCCTTTTGTGCCCCTACAAGGAAATGGACTAAGCTTACTAGTGGCACTTCCTTGGATGTAATTGTTGGTTGCGCCCAATAATATTTTGTAGAAAAACAGAACACAGTAACAACAGTAGTGTGAAGACCAATGCTATTTCCAAGCAAGTCAACATTGAAAAGAGTTGTCAAAATGAGGACGAAAAGGACAGAGGATGAAAAAAAGAAAGACTATTATTAAACTGCTCCTGCTTTAGCCAACTGCTAGTTTCAGACTCTTAACCTTATAGGCTTGCTAACAAAGATTCTGCTATTTAGGAAGAAGTGGAATTGCTAAAATTGAGCTGGGCAGCAGTAGAGACAAAAAAATCTTCAACTGGTAAGATATCAGTTGATCCAGAAGAAGCTACAAAGAAACATCCCTCAGGTTGCTAAACTGTGACCAACACTTCTATAATTTTGTTTAAAATTCTCCCAGATTGAGTGAGATTAATATTATCTTGAAAAAGGAGATGAAAATATCAGCTAAGACAGTCAGGTAGAAGGTGTTGTGTTTGGACAGACTACAAATCTGCTCATCTTCGAATAAACATCCAAATCTCTGAAAGCTTATCTGAAACTCAACTTCTCCCCAATTTTTGCATGTTGACTACAGTAAGACAATGAAGTTATTTTGAAAAAGGAGTACCTAACAAGTGAAAAAGTCTCTAATGTAGATTGAATTTAGTGTTAAATATTTCAGTACAAAATAATGTAAAACGATACAATTCATTATCAGATGTTCGATTTTAATTATGAATTTAAGCACAACACGAGCACAAATGAACTATATTCTCTTCCATTATAAATGCCCTGTATTTGCTTTCTGTGTTGCTGAGCTTTCTAGAAAAAGGTTAGTCTTCTGCTAGCTACACATTAGAGCTGCTTTCTCACATTTCTCAGAAAATAAACTTTGTACACTGACAGGTGAAGACTCAAGCATGTACCAGGCTGCCAAATTCAATCAGGCAGAACTATAAGCAGCCTCCCTTCAGGGCTGTTTCTTTGAATTAAAAGTTTGCAGAGGTCAACAACCTTTCTGCCCCAGGTTTTGTTGTAAGCCAAGGAGGTTTTATACCAGCTTGTCAGCCTACTCAACTGGAAGTTATTAGTGTTCTCTGCTACAAAAGAAACCCAACTCAAGCCTTAAACATATTATAGGGTTAACAACTGTCAGAGAATCCCACAAATGAAATTAGCCAATGTGCAAAACCAAGAGAAATCTATCATCAATATCAATTCAAACCACTTACAGATTGCTAAAACATCCACTGAATTACAGCCCTCAATTTCAACAAAACCGTGGTTTGTTTTTTAACCGTGTTTAGATGAGGGATGTAATTAGCATCTGGACTAACATAGCTACATTTTATACAACCTCATTTAAACAGACAACTCACTCATACATGTTACCTGAAAGGTAAGGCTATATTGTTCATTTTTTCCATATTTTCACTAACAGTAAAAATTTCACATACAGCAAGTTGAAGAGTGTATTTCTTTCCTTTAAAATCTTCAGCAAGAACTAGATTTTCTTAAACCATTCTAGACATTTCCATCCCTCCCCTGAAGGAAACTTAATCATGCCTATAATCCGTTCTCAAGGAGTACCTGTGTCTTCCCAAACTAATGATGAATGGCAACCCAGTGGAAAATACGGAAAGGGAGAATAGGCACCCTTTTCTTTGGACTATGTGAAAAAAACCACTGCTGAAACTGAAAGTTACAAACTGGGCCAAAACGAGTTGTTTAAGCACATTATTGCAAGGGAATTTAACTCAGAAGTATGCTAAGCTTTCCAAACAGAAAAAGTACTTTTTTTAGTTCTTGTGACTGGGAGAAGAAAGAGCACTCCTGGTCAAATCGACAAAGCACACCCATTAACTGTCATTCTGACTATTCTGGACATGACTGAGAATCAATTTTTCCTAGGAATACAGGACAGATACTTACACAGCCTCCAGCAAGGACCTCTGCAGGGAATGGAATGGAACCATCTTTCTTAGTAAATTTGTCTCTGACAAAGTCATTAACCTAATAAAGATACAATATATTACACACTATTTTAAGTTATTTTCTTCCTTATTAATATATATCAAGTACATCTGTAGCCATATATATTAAAATGCTTGTAAGTGGTCATCTTTCACACATTTTAGGAAATAAATCCTGTGCATGTTAACAAACAAAAGGATGCCAGGGAAGGAAAAAAAAAAGATACGTACAGTTAGCTTAATAGCCTTTTCTGGAGCAACACCTATCAGCTGTGGTAACAAGCCTATAGAAACAAAGACATCATAAGGTAACATTATCTTCCTAATAGAGAAACTAGTATTTCACCAGTGCTGTACAGAAATGCATTTCTGCACAGCGAATATCCTTTGAGGTGGATGGCATTTAAGTTTGGGATGCTGCAAGAGCACTGCATATTCATACCAGTACAATTTTATATTACAATTTCTGTTGAAAATGATAATGAAATGTGTGACCAGATCTGCCTTCCTCGACCAAGTCAAGCCTCATGCTGTTGCTGTATACAGAAGGAAAAAAGTTTAAGGACCAAACATATACCTTGGATATGTCTCCTACGTAAGAGTTTGTTTGACTTTCTTAGCCCCTCAGCATCATTTTCCCATAAAGCCTGCAATCACTTTTTAAAAAAGGACAGTAATTGTGAGATATACACAGGACTATGATAAATTATCAACTCGCTTTTACTTGTCTGACTAAACTGAGTCTTCTGAAGACTCAAGTCAACTAAGGGTATAAAGGATTTTCTCTTGTTCAATTCAACATGGTAGCATGAACTTCCTTAAACCCTATTACTAGTAAGCATTTTTTATCTTACTAAGAGGAGGTATTAGCGGACTGAAACTGATTTTGGCAAGACCCTTGCTCCCGGAAAATAGCTACTATCAAAATGATCTGTCATTTGAAAAATGCACATACACTTTTCTAGGAACTAACAAGTTTAAGAAAAAAATCAGTAGATGGCAGTCTTAACTTCCTAACATAATACATTATAACAGCATCTGTTACTTTCAAATCCATTTTCTCCACGGTCATTTTGGCACAGGTATAGATCATAAAACTTAAAAGAAAGTTGTTTTTATTAGATATGGTCACTTCCTAATGTTATTCCATGGTTATGGAGTATCATTTCGTCAAAAATGTTTGCCAGTTAACTAACAAAAAAACCCCACAGCAACAAAACTGTATCGATGCCGCTTTCCACTATTCGTTAAGTACAGAGAAATCATAGCTAAAAATGTTAATTGTTCAAAATTCCCAGAAGTATTCAGTCTGCAAAATTTTTATACTACTTCCTTAAAAGGAAGCTCAGAACAAAGCTGCCTTAATAGAAAGTGCAGCAGTTAATATATGCAGTGTAGTGTTTTCTTCCAACATAGTACTTTCTGTGCCATTTACAGACCTACTGCGCTGAGGAAAGGTAGTTATTAAACACAAAGAAAGGTTGACAGTAACAAAAAGAAATGGTGCCCTCCCAGCCCAAATTTCTGATCTACCATGAAAAGACAATCCACCTCTGCAATGCCTGTACTTAAAAAAACCAAAATCACCAGACAAAACACCACAAGACAATCCCCCCGCTCCTTTTTTTTTACGTAGCTGAACTCATTGGGCACACACATTTGGTGTGCCAGAGAACCTGGGACATCGCATGGTCTAGTGAGGGACTTGAGAGGAAACTTCATTAGTTCTGAAGTTGGATGCCAAGACTCAAAAGTGTCTTTATTTCCTTGACCAAAAATTGTAAGTTTTTATTTAGAATTGTAACATTTCCAGTTTGTGTTCAGTTCTATTTTTTAAACTGCAGTAAACTACTATATTGTACCATTATATTACGGTATAGATGTATTGTTATACTACAATACAATTAGGATAATCCAGCTCAGGAATGTAAGAACCCAGTAACAGACCCAAAGTCAACTCCATAAGTGTTTCTGCTGTTTAGTTTAACATACTTCCAACAGATCATCTAAATCTGAGTCCAAATCTTAGTAACATGCTGACCATTAACTGTAACATTTTCAAAACAACTACCTGAACTTCTTACCCTAAAAAATCTTAAAGACAGTTATTAAACAGGCTATTAAAAAGTTTAGCAAATTGACATTTTTTCAAGCAAGAACATTTTTTTCAAGTGTAAAACATTGCTTTTAACTCATCAGTGGAATCATTCTTGATTTCAAAGTGTTTGAGAAAAGTCAGAAAACAAAAATAAAATAACAAATTACTATAGATGCTGCTGTGCAAAAATGGGGCGAAGGGGGCAAGAGAAAGAAAGCAGTACTGTAGAACAGCACTGAAGAATCAGTCTCATAGATGTAACTCAAGGAGTATTTGCTTTCGTGAAAGATTTAGCATCAAAGAAGAAAACAATTTACCAGTAAGACATAATTTACACAGACTACAGCTATTTCATTAACTTTGCACCAACATATTCCTTCCCTTACTTACTTGCACAGCAAAATTCTGCAAGACCACAAAACACTCTTTAGCCAGAACGCACAGACTTTCACATGCAAAAACCACTTAGATACTGTCCATAAAGGACACTGTCCAGCGTCTTCACTGCCAGGACACATCACAAAGCAGAACAAAATGCTGTAGCCATCACATAAGTGAGTTTGCTGTAGCTAAAGAAACAGGTGTGCCAATTAATAAATACCTGGCTGATCCTTATGAAAATTTTGAACTTCATAAAGTTATGTGAAATTACAATTAAAAACAGAGAATTCAACTAAGTATCTATTCAGAGGGCTGGCAAGCATGTCCCCTGTAAGTCACCTTACCAATGTGATTAAAACTCAATCTCTGATAAAAAGCTGAATTCTTAACCTGTATCTTAGAGTTTTATTCTTTTTTAAAATTATAATTTTCTGAGTTTCACTGGTGATATTTTAGAGTAAATCAGAGCAACATAATTCAACAGCAGAATGCAACTTCTGTTTACCAGATAAAATTATAAAACAAGTCCCACTACCTACAAAAGTATGAGGCATAAGATCCTGCATCCAGTTTACATATACATTTCAAAGTTATTGTCTTTTGTCTCTTAACAAAAAATACTTGCTGTAAAATGAATCTTTATCCCTCAGATGCTAATCTGCTCCTGATGTCTGACCCCAGGCAAAAGTCGCAACCCTCAGTTTGTGAGATTACAATTATGTCCTCAACACTTACACACCAGAAATTAGGTCTTTAAACGACTTAAGAAGCAAGAAGCAAACCAGTAACAAGAACAACAACAAAAAAAAGCCCAGTTTTTCCCAGCAATTGTTTATGACGAAGGGTGTGCAATGGAAGATGAATATTGAGCTCAGAAATGAAAGCAAAATTAGACATGCTATCAAGCATCCTGATTTTCCCACAGCAAACTAGCTGCTGAGGTATTAAAATAAAAAAAGGAGGGCAGAAAATTACTGACTTGATATACGTATTTTTTTTTTATTCACTTACCTCTGTAAAGACCAAAAAAGCCTTCAAAACGCAAAACCTTTTTAAAGCAGTCAAAGCTGTTTTTGTACATCAACTCTCCTATGACTGAACCTGTGGTGCGCTGATTCTGCATACGAGTTTTCACCAGGTCTATGGGATACACCGCAGTAGCACCAACAGCTGTAAGAAAGCATTTGGAGTATTATTTCTGCAACACCACTGCCGGTGTAGTCTATAATTATTAGGATGATTTTCTACAGCATTTACTTAAACACAAAGAATATATAAGCTGGCTCTGGTATGTTGGAGGTAAGAAAGAACAACAATGAAGGTCTAGAAAAAACGTCTCAAGGAGAATGGATTACACTGTTACATAAAACAAGGTGTGTAGAACGAAGAATACCTATCTGAATTATCATGAAGGAAATTTGTTACTGGCGTAGTTTCAAAGAACTGTGGAGGAATTCTAGAACCCAAGTGATAAGGAAAGAAAGGGAATAGCACAACCAAAATGATTCCAGCATCCAATTCTTTACATGTATAACCAAAACATCCACCTTAGATGAGATCAAGTAGTCTGGCAATAGAGTGTTAAATTAACCCCAGCTTGAACACCGAAAGCAGAATATATTACTCACCTCCAGCAACTGAGCCTAAAGTGAACCTGTAAGCTGACTCAGCTATCTGGAGCCAAATAGGTCTGCTTAATTCTCCAAAAGATTGCTGTGTGAGGGAAAAAAAATGAAAAAAAGCTTGAAAATCTGCACCTGAAAACAAATAATCCGTGAATTACTTTTACAATGTTACAGAAAGCATCTGATAAAAATTAGTAGCTTTATGTTGAGGAGGTAGAAAAAAATAATTACTAGATAATGTCTATTGTGCCTAATGGATGAAGCATATTTTCCAAATACTCCTTTTATAAAATATTCCTTACATATCCCTAGTTGTGCCAAAACCAGCCCACTAGTATAACCGAAACAATGATACTCAAAAAAAAGAAGACAGAAACTTTAAACAACTTTGCTATTTTCTATTCTGTTGCCTTTGAATTTGCAAGGCATGGAACTCCCTTTTGACCCAAATAAAATTCAGTATCTCAAAAGGAATTCACAGGATATCTCGCAGACGGGCTCAGGACATATTTTAAGATTATCTATCCATTAATGCATAGCATAAACATGAGATTTCAGTTCTTCAAAACAAGCAAAAAGTCAATTATTCCTAAAAGTATTCTCCATGAGACTTATTCATGCAGTTGCTAATTTACAGAGCAATGCTGACCTCAATCCTTTCAATTACATACACTATTATAAATGTATTAAGTGTTCTAAATAATACAGTCTGCACAGAAAATATCTGCAGAGACTCATAATTATATTATTAGATGGCTATTAGAAACAAGGTAACTGATTAACATGTTCACAAACTTGAACTATAAAGTATGCAGGATGGGCCAAATTTTCTTCCAAACATAAATAAGACAATCAGAGAAGAATTGATATTATGCAGTATAACTTTTCTGGGCTATCTAAGGGGCCAAGATATTAACTGTTAAGTTCCATACTAAAGCAGATACTACAGTCCATTTTCCAAACATAAATCCGTTTTTTCCTAGAAGTACCCTGTATTATTAGCAGATGTGCTCCTGCCAGCACAGCTGGAATGCCCACAGACCCCAGACTGATGCATATTAGGAATTTTCACTAGGATTACCACGCACACTTCTCGGCTCCCTCACCAAGGCTACCCAGCCAGGGTATGTTCTGCTCACTGAAGCAGCACAGAAAGACAGCGCCTGCCCCAGCACAAGCTTCTCTCTTTGGGCTGGTGTTACACTGGACATGCAAAATCCTGCCTGCACTGCACAAGGTGTTACACGGCACATACACAATGTGGGACAAAAGCCTATGAGGTCAAGATGCGATCGTTACCATTAAAAAACCACAGATTATATTTTATACCATTTTTCCACAGATTAAAAAGGTACAGCTAAAACCACTTCCCTCCACAAGACATTCTCCTCCCCCATAATACAGCTTAACAGAGAAGAATAAAGAAATTCCAGGCAGCACCAAAATTACACGCTGCACATGCAGACCAGTATAAAAAGAGCATAAATCAAATGTACTGCCTTCGCAAGCAATAGAAGCAATAAATCCGAAGAATATCTTCATTATTGTAAAACCACTACGATTTCCTATTTAAAAAACACCCCCACAAATCCCCCAAAAGATAAAACCAAAATAACCACAAAAATAAATTATAAAATTCAGATATATTTCTTTTGATTCATGTAAATAAAAGACACATGCAATAATATACCCCAAAAAGCCTTAGAAGCAGAACTAGTTCTTCATTCCACTGAAATTTTCTCCTAGTTTAGCACACCTGCTGCCTTTCAGATGGTTTAAGATTATTCTTTTTTTCCAAAGCTTTACACAGTTCTCATCGAAATCCAATCATTGCATTTAGACATTAATCTTAGTGAATGCATCACTGAATGTTAAAAATCAAATTCTTTCTGAAGGAAATGTCACTTTCATATTATTAAATAAGTGTTCACAAAGTTTTCAGTTTACTTGTGTGTTCAGATGGATATGTAAATGAATGTAATTAATGCTATAGCTTTCAAATCATGAATATTTATAAAGAGAAAATTACTGTAGCTGTCATCCCCATAGGATATTCAGCTGCTAAGCCTTAAAAAAATCTTACACAATGAAAAAAAATTGACAATAAAGTAAACATGGTTGAAAGCAGGCTAATTTTCATTTCTACGAAATCTATATAGAGTGATTTTATGTAAAAATTATGATTTTTCTTTACAAAGGGATTTTTAAATCATATCAAACTGATTACAGAATTGGTTTCATTTCCCAGGGACAGCTGGACCGCACTGGTATGATATTTGCTCTTCATGAAGGGATACCTTTCATTTTGTCAATACACTTAACTTACTATTAATATAGAGTTCACATAGGATAAGGTCCAATAAAAGACTGTTCCTTATAAACTAAATAAAATTAAATTATTTTGCTTTCTGGTGTCTGGTTTTAACACAGAATGTAGAATACGATGAAAATATAATGCATTACTTCAGGAGTGTGAAAAGAGTATATTCTGTTCTAGCGATGAGTAAAACTTATCAGTGAGGTCATTTTAAAAGAGTGCCAAGCTACAAAGGTAGTTCTGAAAAGTGAAGTAAGTCAGTATTTTTTCCACTCAGACAGGTGACTACTAAAGACACTGATTAAAACCAAATCTGGCAGTGGAATGTCATTACAAAACTTCATCAAAAATACTCATCAGCCTGGATAAACGTTGTATCCACATTCCTGGGGCATTCCATTCCATCATTCTTGTCATCAGGAATCCATAGGAAGACTTACCACTAAGTAGGTTTTGGACATGTGTTGGCTCAGATACGTCTAACTGCTCAAGGACAACCAAGGACATCAGAGCAGTAGCATTAGGAACAGAGCACACACTGTTTCAGACTAATTTTCTTGAAAGAGAACCAGATTATCAAATTCAGCTCAAATAACAGTAACTAAAACAACCTAAGTTAAACACCTGCATAATGTTTGGTCCTAAATCTTTAGTTCTTACAGTTGTAAAACAAGCCACTGAAGTAAGAAACAATGTATATTTAACATCCAACTGCACAGCCTGGAACTCCTATGCTGTACTATACATGTGTAATATTTATTAGGGAAACTATGATAAAAGCAAAGCTAGCAAACATAATGTAAAGCTCTGGTGAAATAAAGAGTTGATATTATACTACTATATTTTTCATCTTCTAATTCTGCCCTTTTCATCAATCCCAATATATTTGAGGTTCTCTTCTTCTGTCTAGATCAGATAGCCAACAAGTACAGTAAAACTCAATTTTCATTTTACATAAACGGGTAAGCCAATAATTTCACCCCATTTTTCAAAAAAGAATACATTTATAAGCTTTGCATTTAATATTCATATTTTTTACTACCTATATTGAGTTTGTGTGGCAAAGCTGGGGGCGGAGGATATAAGGGTGGCTTTATGAGAAGCTGCTAGAAGCTTCCCTCATGTCTGACAGAGCCAACGCCAGCTGGCTCCAGGATAGACCCGCTGCTGGCCAAGGCCAAGGCCATCAGCGTCAGTGGTAGCACCTCTGGGATAACGTATTTAAGCAGGGGGAAAAAAGCCTGGAAAGTGGAGTGAGAACATGTGAGAGAAACAACTCTGCAGGTGCAAAGGCCAGTGAAGGAGCAGGAGGAGGTGCCCCAGGCACTGGAGTAGAGATTCCCCTGCAGCCCCTGCATGGTGAGACAGCTGTGCCCCTGCAGCCCGTGAAGGTCCACAGTGGAGCAGAGATCCACCTGCAGACCCTGCAGAACCTGCAGAACCCCACACAGGAACAGATGGATCACCCCAAGGAGGCTGTGACCGCATGGAGGACCCATGTGAATCTATTCCTGAAAGACTGCACCACGTGGAAGGGACCCACACTGGAGGAGCTGATGAAGAACTGGGGTCCATGGGAAGGACTCACACTGGAGAAGTTCATGGAGGGCTGTGTCCTGTGAAAAGCCTTTTCAGGAGTGTACAAACATATTCATGGTAAGGAATCCAAGTATCCATTTATGCTCATATCCAAACAGACCATTCTGACATCTCATACCTTGTCTAGACACATACCGCATCTAACAGCCTGCCCCACTTCTATCCTTACAGCAATACACAGAATGTTCCACTTGTCAGGGGTCTGTTTAAAGTGCATTATTCTTATTTTTCATTTGCAAGTACATGTAAACATTCACTCAATTTCAATTATTTTTCTCTTCTACCCACCTGCCTCTGGAGTTCTGCCAGGTTGTAAGGTAATGCACCTTCAGCCAGTGGTGCTATTCTCTCAATATCTGCCAAAGTTAAGCGCCTTTACACAAGGCAGAGAAAAGCAAATTATGGTTAGATAAAGCATCAGACATACTCAGTACAGTATTCCTGGCCACACCCCACAAAGTACATCTGAGTTTAAAAAAAGACACTTGTCATATTTGAATGCAGACCTAAGAACTCTGCTACACTGCAGACATTAAAGAATGCCTGGAGATGAAGGGAGCACAGATTATTCAGAAGCAAGTTCTTCATCACTAGTAATAAGGAATATAATACACAAATTAAGCTATTTCTAGCTATTTCTATATATGATTTTGCATGCATTAAAGATCCATGCAAAACATCAATCAGTGCATTGTAGCCTTTTGGGAGGACTGTATTTTGCTACTTCAGATGTATACCTATAATACAGCAATTAATAATTGTGCTTGACACACACTCTTCACTTACAAAACCCATGCACACAACAGAATCAGTTTACATTGAATAAATTACCGTAACAAAATATAATGGAACACAAAACCTTTTAAAATTAGGACAAAAATAAGAGGTCACACAGGAAACACAAAAATTATGATTGCAAAATTTAAAAATTCATGATTATGTTACCCAGTAACACTGTATAAATCTGTAAGCTGGTAAAGAATATCTATTTCCAGGGGTGTAACTTGTCCAAAGTGGATTGCAGAGTGTGTAAATTCCTCTGGATTTAAAAGGGAAAGAGAAATACAACAATTGTGTTATTTGTCAAATTTCCTCTTTGAATCCTTTCAAATACCTTTAATATCATAAAATGAAGTCTATCACCAAGAAGCAAAATCCATAATGCAAAGGGAAAAGGTATCTTTAGGAGAACACCTATCCTAGGCCTTCCCAACACAGACCAAGTCCAACTCCACAACTCCGATTTATCGTAAGTATTCACCAAAGACAAAAAAAATCCTCAAATTAGCAACCTTAATAAAACAATAGCCACAATTTGTGATTCTTGCTTCTGAAGTTCTACAAAACAGAACAGAACAGAACAATGGTCTATTATCCACAGCTTTAAGGGCAACTGACTCATCTATTCCCATCGTGTCCAGACTTCTTCCTCTCATAGCTCTGAATGACTCCAAGCTTAGGTATTCATCTGGCCAAATTACACAACATGTTTATGACATAATAGGCAAGTTGCAGTTAACAAGTCTGAGCAGTGAAAACACAGCAGCCTTCTTTCTCAATACCAATCCAAGCAAGATTAATTTATTCATCTGTACCAAAAAACATCGCTAGGCAATTTGTTAGCACAATTTGGAGGATGAGAACAGAGATTTTATGCTTTCCTTTAGGGAAAAGTATGCAGAACATATGAATATAAGCTAAACAAAGAAGAAGAAAAAAATTAAAAGAACTTGTCATGCTTTTTACCAGACAATGGTTTGGCTGGTCCCATCCATACAGGTAGTGAAACTGGTGATAAAATCTGTCATAAAATGGCTACAAAAGCAATCTGTCTGTGGCAAGACTGAAATATGGCAACCTTTCACATGCACAGGGGTTTCTTATGTACTAACTGTCATAATCAATATATAAAACCACTAGGATTTTCGAACTTAACCCATTCCACCACACTCCCTAGGAACTTCCTATCTCTAAGCAACAATGCACATCTTTCAAGGAGATGTAAAATCCTCAGGATTATACTGACGTGCAGTTACTCATTCAAACTAATAAGGCCAACACAGCTCCTGCCAGAATCTTCTCCTTAATGAGCTAACTGAAAATACTTACTAACCTGTGAGGATGAAAATCACCCACAGCTACAAAAACACTTTCCCAGTGGCCATAACCTCACTTCTGACTCACCTTAACCACATGCATAACCAATCACAAAATGGACAGAATTAAAAAATTAATAAAATGTAGGAAATATACCTTACCTTTTGTGACTTCGACATCTCTTCTTGTACCTGCTATATTACTGTATATCTTCCTAACAAGATCCATGTTATTCAAAAGGGCATTAAATGCATTGAAAAAGGAGAAGCTGACCTGATGTGAAACAGTTCCACCAGCTACCTTTAAAAATTAAATTAAAACAGTTAAGTGCCTTAAGCACTTTTACAACATCTTATTACAATTACAGAAGCATTCATTTGAGCAAATTATGAAAGAATTAAAGATATTTTTCTATTCCTGTAATTTTAAGATATTTTTAATAGAAACATGAGGGGAGAATTATTAGACAGGATACTATTTTTGTGGTAAAGATTGAACACTAGGAAACAATTAGGAAATAATCATATAAGTAGATTATTATTCAAGTTATCTAATAGACACATTAAAAGTGTCACCAAGTAATCTTCTAAAAGAGAAATGCATGCAAATGCAAATGCCTTTAGATAAAGGCACTAACTGACTTATTGCACCACATACATCGATGACCATTTACTTCCAAGTCTAAAGTTAGTAGATACTCTAAATTTTATGGAAAAGAGTATGCCTTATGAGTAAAGCAAGGCAAGATTTACAGGTAAGATAGTAAGATGAAAGTTATTACTTTATCTTTTATATAAATTTCATTCTTATGTAATTTTCATACTACATGTTTTCACATTATAATGTATATGCCATTACTTTACCTACAGATCTTGCCAAACTATCAGAGCTGTAACCATTCTACCTCTAGAATCTACATACTGATTTTCCAAATTCTGATCTGAAAAAGAAAAGAATGCAAGACTATATAAAAGGACAAAATTGTAAGTGGTCTCCAGCTCCTGAGATGTCATATATTCAAATATATAAACTGGATGCTTTTATCCTAAATGACTTCCATTGGATTTGATGATTTTAAGGGTCTTTTCCTATATGGTTCTACAATTCTATGATTCTTTCTGTGCCGAGTAGTTTGTCCTGCTCTAGTGGAAAGTACAGTAGACTAACTCAAACTGCTTCCAATGGCACTTCACACACGTAAACCAGACCGCCAACCTTTTCACTACTGCAGCCTAGGAATGCTGCCATGTTTCACTCTGCCCACTCTATCATGAAGTTGATAATCTCTAGCACCAAGGCAGTGAGTGATAAACAGGTAGAAGACAAAGTGGGAGAAAAGCAGTGCCATCTCCAAATATCACAGCTATTAAACACTGCATTCAAGGCACTTTTTGTTAACACTTACTGAAACTAAATTTTCTTCCACAAATGGGGTTAGCATATGGGAGCGAATGGTGACCATGATCTCATTGAAGTCCAGCCCAGTTATCAGACCACTTTTACTTTTGTCCTTCAATGCAAAGGCTTGTCTTGCATGTTCTGACTGCAGCTCCTAGAATGAATATTCAGAGATAGCAGATTAGAAGCAAATTCTGTAACTCACTGTTCACAAAACTTTCACTAATTTCATATTCTTATGCTCCAACAGGTCTGTGCATATAGACAACAGCATAACTACAGTTTAAACTTCACAGTTTAAACTTCAAGGCCAGCTCAACTAAAATAAGTCTGCATACAGATTCTATCCACAGATTCGTTCCACTGTCAAAGAAAAGCCTCAATTCAACTGTAAGGAAATACGCACTTTCACTAAATGATCTGAGAAATGAACTTTACATACCCATGTCCTGCCTGCTATCTATTCCTAAATTAAATACTTAACTGCTAGAAAAACTTCTGATACTGATCTTGAAGATGCAAATTGAGCTGATCTCTTACACATCCAAAATGAAATATGACTGGGCTATAATATACTAACTCATTGGAAAGTACTTGAAAATAAACAGAAGGACAGTGAAAATTATATAATATGGATTTAGATTGCCACAAACAGCTATCTCCCATAATGTCACAAATGGTCACTCATTTCAGACAATTTAAAACTCCTATACAAACTGTAAAAACCTTCATACAAAGACCACTGTGGTAACCTAACCTCAAGATAATAATGATAGTTGTAAATTCTATGTCCAGCAAAAGTTGTTTCCTTCTGTTCAAGCAAACAATAAAGCCCATTCAGCTGTCATTCAGACCTCTAGAAGCCGCTAAAAAAATAACCACATTCTGACAGACAGTAAGAAGAGGGCAAACCATCTAGCTTATATCACCTTTACAGTAATTTCTCAACTCTCATAACCTCATGATCAAGGTTTTCTAGATCAGGGTACAACAAACCTGCTCTGATTCAAGTCCCAAACCCCAAAAGATGGTGTTAGACCAAATGGAAAAACAACCTTATCTAAAAGGAGGGATAAAAATACCCGATTTGTGTACATACTGAAATTACTGGAACCCATACTAGCCTTCCCTACTAAGGGTTTTTATTATATGAGGACAGTAAGAGGCTACTGTATCTTACATGGCAGTATCTTGGAAAAACAAACATAAAATCGGAACAGATAATTTTCACTCTGCTTTGAGTTCCCAACAAACCATTTTGGAAGCAGGTACAGAGGAGGGCTATAAAAATGATACAGGACTGGAGCACCTCCACTATGAGAAAAGGCTCAGAGTTGGGGCTGTTCGGCCTGAAGAGGAAAACAGAAGGCTCCTAGAAGACCTTACTGCAGCCTTTCAGTACTTCCGGGGGGCTTATCAGAAAGATGGTGACAGACTTTTTAGTAGGGCCTGTTATGACAGGACAAGTGGTAATGATTTTAAACTAAAAGATGGTGATAAAGCACTGGAACAGGTTGCCCAGAGAAGTGGTAGATGTTTCATCCCTAGAAACACTCAAGGTCAGGTTGAACAGAGCTCTGAGCAACCTGATCTAGTTGAAGACATGCCTGCAGACTGCAGGGGGGTTGGACTAGATGACCTTTAAAGGTCCCTTACAACCCAAAATATTCTGTGATCCTTTGAGGTATTTTTATCTTGGACAGTAATTACAGATTATGTCAAAGCACATCTATCACTCCTTACTTTTAAGACAGTACATACAAAACTTTTCTTGCAACAAAGGCAGCTCTAGAAGTGCATAATCTGTTTTTCTTCGCGTCTACTAGACAGGCAATTATAAGTTATATCAAAAGGTGGTCATTGTATGTTAATTTATGGAATTCAGTGCAATTACTAACAATTCTATGAACTTCTTTTCCATGAATTACAATATAAATTTCTCCTACTTTGCTCTTTCTCCATCCTTTATAGATGGCATTTTTCTTTCCTTCCTTCCAGTATAATGTTCAACTCATAAGATGTTTTACCTATAACTTCTTGGCTTAGCACAAAGTCCAGTTCAACAAGTGAAATTCTTTAAAGCCCAATCCCTAAAGGGTAGTTCAGCAACATCTCAGGAAATCAGATTTACCTCCTGGCTGCATTTAAGACCGAACTCCCAGCATGTGTGTGGTAGCATGCATGCCAGTGAGAGAAAAAAAGCAGTAAGTATTAGAATGTTTATAAAACTAAAGAAATGTTACAGAAGCTAAAACCTCTACAGGTGAGTTTTTATGGTCAATAACAACTGGCTACATTAAGGATGCTGACTTTCTCTGGTAGAGTTTGGTTTTGCTATTAAATTCCTATGACAGAAAAAGTAGACCCTCAACCCAGTTTAACACCAATCAGTAAAATGGTTAACTTCATAAACTTCATAAGTATGTTTTGTTTCATTCTTTTAAAGGACGGTATTCAAATTAAAGCACGATGAGTACACACTGCTTACAAAACTGGTATGGAGAAATTACAGTTCATCGTTAGCTGTCAGGATTAGTAGCAGATAAGGATTATCACTACCAGAATAAGCTCAAAATTTATAATAGTATTAGTGTATTATTAAAAGTTAAATGAATTTCAGTTCCAACTTTGGAACAAGGTTAACAACTGACCTGAAGAAACTGAGTGAACTCTGCATAGTTAAGATGCTTCTTCCTGTTATGTCCAAAATGCAGTCGAATAAACTCACAGTCCCAGTTGAACGGGATTTGAAGATGAATAAGAGTTTGTTCAAATATTTCTTTGACATTTGCTTTGGGGAGGGAAAAACAACAGGTGAGCCTTGAGGTACAGTAAATCTACAAATGTTCCAGGAGGGATACAAAAAAATTATGATTTCAGCAGCTGTTGGAGAAGTGTTTTAGCTTGTTAAGAATAATTGCTAACCAAACCCTTACAGACCTGTAAAAGAACACATTTGAGACACAACATGATATTTTTTGTATTATTGCATAAAACCTTGGAGTGAGTGTTTTATTTAGCTTTAATTAAGAAGCAATTTCCTTCATACATGACAAATAAAAGCTATTTTGCATTTTGATATAAAAATCAATAGTGGTTCTCTGTCTCTGCCAGGAGTCAAATTAAGCCCTTTATCAAGAGCACGAATACCTGCACCACAATCTCAGGCAATATTTGTCATACTAAGTACGGTTTGATTGAAACTTGATTATTACAATCACACTGTCTGAATATGGCTATTGAAGATAGGTATAAGAAATGACATCCAAAACATATCATTAGCTCAGCAGAAAGCACGTTATTAGACGCTTTTGATAAGGCCTTAGCACAAAAATCAAATCCTATAAAACATAATTGGTAGTCTCAGTTATTAAAATGTTTTAAGATAAGTGAAGATAGAGATGTCCTACTTTAAATGAAGTAAAGCAAAAACCTGCCATTTCAGATTATGGAATTCTCCACATGCATACTGTACAACTGAAATCTCAATGCCAAATATATTACCTGAATTCAGGCAAAAACCTCATCTGAAAAACAGTATGCATTGTTCATAGACAGCACTGCCATGCTGCAAAAGAAGCCTGCTTTTTTGGTGCAGATTATCAAACACATGAACTGTATAACAGGACATTTACCCATACCACATGAACACTTTTCAAAATTTCCCTCACAGTACCTGAAATGGTTTATCAACCTAGAATCTGCTAACAAGCAAAATAAAATGTGGCATATAGTTAAAATTTAAAATAAAATACAAAATATTTTAGCTGATAACACACCTCTCCTTTTATACATTTAAACAGTTTTGCTAAGACAAAATGCAATGAGAAGAGCCTTAATTATCATTTGATAGCTCTATTGATAAAGTCTTACTTACTTGAAGTAAATGTATTGCCTTCTCTATGCTAAAGGACTACTTGATTCATTCTTAGTTTCAGTTCTGTAGTCTATTAGTTCTAGATCAAATCTAGGAAATACACTATGTGGTTTTATCTTTTCAGTGGGAAATGGAAGGGAAACGTCCAGAATATAGGTGTCAAAACAGGGGTATACAAAGTTGGATTCCTTGGCTAGATCACCTCCTTCACAGTTAGACTGAGATTACGTATTCAAAGGGCAGATTACAGCTAGTGATTAACCATTACGTAAAGGTCAAACACAAGAGTCAAAACCCCACAGTTTAAACGAGCTTCCACCGCAAGGTAGGCTAAAGGACCTGTTAGGGTCAACAAGAAACCTAAAAACCATTCTGACTATTTGTAACTGTCTACTCATACCTACTCACTAAAGTGAGGGAAGGCTTCATGTTTCAACATGCAGTGTGAGGGTTAAAAAAAAAAAGAGCACAAAATTCATAGAGCTAAACTATTTAATTTTGCCATACTTCCTTTGGAAGTTCTGTCTGCAGTAGATTTATTCATCATTGTTGCAGATCAAGGAATCAAGGTATGCACATCTGAATTCCCCACTTACCACTAATTGACTGCAGCTTCTGGCCAAGCTAGAGCCTCCGTGTACTACAAACACAAACAGGTCAGTGCAGCTCATTCTGGAGCCTGCAAAATGGCAATGAACCATGGACAGAGCAGAAGACAGGCCGGATCTACTGGCTTGGCTACTAATGTACAAACAGGGTGCCAGCTGGCTACTGCTTATGTGTATGTAAAACTGACTTCTAATACACACGGAGCTCCCTGAATGAAAACTTAGAAAAGAATGCGCTGAAGCAACCAGGAAATTTAAATCATATTTTCACTTGTTTCCAGTAATTGCTTCTCTTAACCTTAGACAAAGGTAAAAAAAGCCTTTTTTCTTTAAAAACTTTATTTTCTTATCCATCCATGTTTACTGAGAGATTTTTCACTTGTCTTTGGTGAGACTTAAACCCCTGCTGTCTTCATAACTCTCAAGCATTTAACTGTATACTACTTAAAAAAACAAGAATCAATTTCCTACACTCAATTTTTTACTTCATAAAAACATTTACAACTACTCATCAACATATCTCAAGTCAAGGTTCTTCAGCACATAAAAAGAATAGTTTAATTAATAAATTCATATTCAATAGTTGAGTATATTGGTACTTGATGAATTCCAGAAATGGCTAACTAGCTTTAATAAACAGTATCCAAACTAGCTTGCTGCCTCCCTGAAAACTGAGGTGCCTTATCCATTTCTCTTTCCCAGGCAATCTCTCATACTCAATATATTCTGCATGTATTACAATAGTCTGGGTTTGAAGATATGCTCCTGTATATAATGCTTACTTAATTCCATGTTGGCTGGGTTTATGAAACGCTTGGGGTACAGAGGCAAAACTGCGCACTTGTTCTGAAAAATCACTGAACCACAGAATGGTTTGAGTCAGAAGGAACCTTAAAGATCTCCTTGTTCCAGTCCCCGTGACATGGGCAGGGACACCTTCCACTAGACCAGGTTGCTCAGAGCTCCATCCAACCTGACCCTGAACATTTCCAGGGATGGGGCATCCACAGCTTCTCTGGGAAACCTATGCCAGTGCCTCACCACCCTCACAGTACAGTAACTGACCCAGTTAAACCCACGGAAACATTAAGTACAGTTTTCCAAAGCCACCTGAGATTCTCAAGCACTTCTTTGTAGGCGCTAATACTTACTATGTCTACCCAAGAGTAGGGATGCTTTCTTCACAATATATCAACACCACCTTTATAATCCAGTCCTGTTGGCTCTTCCATTACAATAACGGAAACAGCCATCACCCCAGCTAACTTGTGTGACAAGAAGCAGCAAACAGCCAATCACATTGCAGAAATTATACACAACGTGATCATCACCGACACTTCATCACTCTGAATTATCATCAAATGTCTAAATTTTTTTTGTTAAATTTTTAATGTTAAATTTATTGTTGAATTTTTTTTTCACAGTAGAAGCAAAGCACTGACAACTAAGAAAACAGGCAACATTAACGTACAGATGCTGGCTTTGCTTTTTTTTTTCTTCATCTTCCTCAGTCAAAACCTAGTAATGCTTCTAAATTAAGATAAACTACAAGTGTTTCAAATTTCCAACAGAGCTATTCTTCAGGGGGCAAACAGCAAATTATTTTTCAAGCCTTTCATTTTAGTATGACATTTTACAGAATGCATTCATTGTCCCTGTCAATACATGTTGCTCATTTACTAATGTCTTCTACTCTTTGCTCACCTTTTTGCAGTGGAATTCTTTCCTACTGAGCTGATAACTTTCTTGCCAGGCTTATAGCAAAGCATTTTCTTCTCAGATAGGCATACAAGTCAGCAGCCTGATGACATACTAAACTTACCATCAGCCCCAGGAACAATAAACCTACTACTCTAGTGTACCAGTACATTACCTCCAAGGCGACACACATTCTCACAAGATTGCTTCAGCATTTCCCCACCCAATCATTTCAAACAAATTATAGATGCCTGGAGCTGCTATCTGCAGGCAGCACACACATGACTGGCTCAACTTCCATCAAACACTGTTACCTATCAGGCTCAGAAAAACGATACAAAACCCCAAAGATTCTAGGCAATAATCAATTTCATAAAAGGAGGAAGAATACTTTAGATTATAAGCACTATGATGTCTTATTGGTGGCCCATTGTGGAGATGAGCTCAATACTCCAAGTAAACCTTGAGGCAGTACCTATTATTTATTTTGACTTATCAGCTCCCCAAGAAGCAGAGTGGAAAGCTCACACAATTCTAGTGCCATCAACCTGTTAACAGAGTTTGCCATTCCCTCACACCAGTGATAAAAAAGCAATCACACTTGTTAGGGATACAAAAATATAAAAGTGGTAAGTTTTAAGCAGCAGCCTAAGTATGGTAAAGATTTGTTGTTTAACAGGGCTGTTTTGGGTTATTTAAAATCTGCCTCCTCAGTAATCTACTGTCCAATTCGTGCATATTTCATGCCTAATGTACATAATGAATTTTAACATTTATATTTTGCTATTGTTCACTATTTCTGCTAACAGCATATTTTCACTTTGAAGGATAAAATAAGGAACCACAGTTAAGGGCAGAAAGATTTTTGTAGCACCAGATGCCAGAGAAGTATATTAAGAGTAATCCAAATGTAATACAAGAATTACTTTTCTGTGAGAAAGTGAGAAAGTTTAACTAGAAATAGTTACATTTTATTTCTACTCCAATTATAAAAAGATTAATGATTCTATTGAAAGATGAATGACAGCCATAATAAAAAGTTGTCAATACATATAATTTTAACATGAAGTTCTCCTTTTCTGTTCCCTCTTGTTGAACTATGGTTTTGAAAAAAAATTAGTAGTAGTAGTAGTAAGAGGAGGAGGGGTTCCCATTCTGCATTGTTCCTAAGTATTCAAAACTGTAGTTTAAGCCTGAAAAAAATCATACAACACGAAGCAAAAGGAAAAAAGAAAGCCCTAACAGTGATGTTTCCTATGTTATCTGCGTGTGTTAAGCAAAAGACACTTTGAAAACGGACAACTAATGTAGAACTAACAGGACGCCAAAAAAAATAGCAGTTCTGGTTCAAAGCACACTTGATGAAAACATGGATTTTTCCCTCATACCCTCACGTCTGTAGTCATGCGATTATGAGTATTTTTCTGTTTATATTTTAAAAGGTTTCCAGCCTTTATGGTTGCCAATAGTATTTTAGAAAGCAAAACTTTTAAGATTAAATCCATATCTTAGCATTTTCAATCCAGCTGCCCTTTTAGAAATGGTGAAGGAGTGAGTACTAGAAGTGATCTCTGTTCCCTGAAAAATAATACTCATAAGCAAAGCACTAACTTGTATTCAATTAGTTTCTCTTGTTCTTGCTTATCTTCTTCCAGTGTTCTCAAACTCTATGTCCTGATTAGGGGAAATCTGAACTTTCTCTCTCAGATTAAAACTTGTCTAAGAAAACAGATTGGGCAAAACTTCAGCATCCCTGTATACTCAAATTCTGAAACTATTAAACTGATGTTTATTATTTCAGTTCACCAATATCGTACAATTTTCACGTAATTGCATTATGAGGCATCTGATCGCCTTCCTCCCCCCAGTGCCTTTGAAGAAGATGCTGTTATATTCTGCAAAATATTAGTAATTAGATTTTGAGTGCAGGATGTTTTTAAGCCTTAAGTTCAGTTCCATAAATATTTTCCAATTATCTCCAAAATAATTCTGAACACAGAAGAATCATAAACATATTTTAGCTCTATTTTTCTATCCATACCAGCATGTGTATTTAACAGAAAAAGCATCCCTGAAACTCTCCAGTTTATCAGAGAATGGCTTGCTTTGTGGTGACTCTACAAGGAAGGACAGCTGGAAGTTGCCTTGAAATTGTATATTCCAATTAAAAGTGATGCAGTCCAGATCACTGTATGGTGTGCCAGAGAGATAAATGACAAAGAATCCTTTTACTTCCAGTTAGACAACCTATTTTTCAGAGAAGTTTCACAGATAATCACAGACTTCACCTTTTAAACACAGTAAGGATTATCTGCTTCAACATCAGAAAAAAACAAATAGCTTGAGCAGATTTAGTATTCAGGTTTGCTTTAACCTGAATTCAAGTGAAAAGATCTGCACAGAATAAAAATAATATTCCTTAGTGCAATAGTATTAATTTTATGGAGTGTTTTTGAATATTTCATTCATATTAAATAGCACAGTCAATATATCCCATAATCAAAGGAGCAAAGCGCTTGTAAGTCTTCTATGGCTAAAGACAGCAACCTGGAAAAAGAAATCACTTGTCTTCATCAGCTTTAGCTGTTAGCATTTAAATATTTTATGGATAATGCAGTATTGTAACGGCTCAGCAGCAACACATTTCTCATAAAATATTCACCCAGCAAGCATTTATGAAGATGTAGGAGCACTTGGTTAGGAATACATGCTTTTTCTCTATTTCTCCATGATTAAAAACTTGTTTAAACTACACTGTCACTTGTATCAATGGGTTACTAAAATAGTCATTTTACTGCTTTTTATTCACCAAGCTGACAGCAAGTCCAGTGCAGCTGAAAGATGTAGAGAGTACTGAGCATGCTATGCAGTTTGCTCGAGCAAAGTAGGTCCAGCTTCATGTTCTTGCAATGGACCTACTTTACAAATGTTGCAGAATACCAACTACACATTTATGGCAGTCATTCATACAGGATTTCTGGATGTCCACAGCTCCTGGAAAAGTGTCCCAAAGTAGTAAGAAAGTAGTAGATGACAGTAAAGTGAGAGAAGGCTTCATGTTCAACATATGATATGGCAGACAAAGACATTGATTAGTTTAGCATACAAGTATTTCTACAAACTAGTTTCTAAAGTCTTCTTCTAAGACAGTTCTTCCAGGACACAATTAATAGTTTCATCACTGGAGAGTTCAAAGCTAAGTATTTTAAGAGACAAGTAGCAGACTGAGGCTCAAGAGGACTGTAAAATGCTGAAGTGCTTGAGAATGGTTCAAATTCATGTCAGTAAGTAAATCGTAAACAGCAGTGAACCCAACTAGAGCAGCTTGCTTTCAAAAACAGACAGTTCTAAAATTCCACAAGCATACCTAATTTCCCCCAGATAACTGAGAATTTGAGTAGATGAGAGTATTTTTGGAGAACATGTTATCTCACGCAAGGCCAGCGTTGGTTCAAGTTACTGGTCTAACATATCCAAGTTGATTCTGTCCCTTGCTTTGGATGCACAGTGCAGAAAAACCTCAGTAAATCCATGTTGCTTCTGGCAAGACTTACTGGTTTGAGACAGCTTTGGCATCAATGCAATCACATCCACAGAGCATTTCATTTGAGCTAGAAAATCTTGACTCATGTTTGCTCTCACAACCAACATGGTTTACCTGCAGACTGGATACACTACACAGCCTATGAAAGACCTGACTTGTTTGATAGTGATTCTCACACCAATTGGCTAAACTTACTCCATTTCAGTGAATTTCTAATAATTTACTAAAACTTTTAACTCTAAAACTTACGTTTCTATATTGTCCTGTTTTTATATGAAACTGAACTCTGTGCCTTTCTGTTTATGTGGTATGAAAATGAAAGGGTCCAGGTCTCATTTATAAAACAGCCGTAAGACTGACTTGGAAATTGACTGCAGGGTTACCAAATTCTGAAGATGTCACAGATCATCACTCACATTTTTCACAGTTGTATTAATATGTATGATATGCATATGAAGTAAAAGTAAGTAGCCCATATTACAAACAAACAAAGACAAAAAGGCAGCAGTAAATGTGGGAGCTATAGCACAAAAAACATGTACCATGTTATGTTAATAACATAATGTTAAATATAGCAATAATTGCAATATAATTAATTTTGTTTAAAAAAAAACAAGAAACCAATAGTTAATTTAAAATTCCCTCAAGAATTGCCTTTTCAAGATTTATCAGCCTTACAAACAAAATCAAGGAAGATACAGAAGAAACCACCAATTTTCTGTTTTACAATTTCTCTTGCTTATGTTTTCTTTTAGACTTTAATTATATAAAAATAACAATCCTCAGTCTGATTGAGGAATTTGTATACAATCTGAAATGGCTTTTTCTTCAATTGTGGAACCAGCTATTTCAAGTGTGTTCATGAAAGCTAAGTTAATATAAAGTCCAAACACCCATTTTGTAAGATTAAATAAACCATCGTTAGCACAGTCACACTGATTGTAGTAGTTTGTCCAATTCCTAATGACTGCATTTACTGACTTCACCTTTATTTAAATTCTAAAAGACTTTCTTTTCAATATGTTGTGCATCCAAACTGCTCAGTATCTGACTCTTCAGTTAATGATGTAATTTAACAGGCATCGTAAGTCAAACAGCTTGTTTCCATAAAAAGACCTTTTTTCCAACAAGTTACAGCAATTTTCATAAGAATGAAATAGTACAAACAGGAAGTGGTTACAAATCCAAACATAGTTCGTAATTTCTTTATTGAGTGCTTTATTCTTTTGGATAGAAATAACATTTAATTCTCATTTCATTTTATTAAAATTCTTACCATTGATTTATCTAATTTTCATAAACATGAAGTTTTAAAAATAAAGCCTAGTCCTCCTTAAACTGCACTGTTAGTAACAGTTATTTAGCAATATCACAAAGCAGTATAGTTAGCCTAAAGAATTTGGTCTGATTACTAACTTAGTGATTAGGTAACAAAACCAAAGGCCAGATTTTCTTCCTCATTTTGCAAATATATGATCGAGTTGTAAGTTACATTCATAATATTAAAGTAAGATTTGGTCCGCAAGAAAAGGAACACTACCACAGGAAATCAAATTATTAGACCTCCTTAATTTCTAATTTGAGCTCTTACTGTATGAAATGACAATTATTCAAAGATATGTGGAGATCCAGAACATATCTTAAAATTCCCTCATTGTTGAAGGTATTCGAAGCCCAGGATATAGAATTTTACTTAGGATGACACTGAACATCACTGTATTTACCACTTCAGGAAAATGAAAAACCTTGATTCAAGAAGACAGAGAAAAATGTATTTTGTCTCTGTGTACTTCCTAAGCTTGAATTGCGAGAGAAAAAAGTTCTACTCATGCAAAGTCTTAGGAAAACAGTACAGTACTGCACAAAATGCATCGCTATGCACCTGTGGTCACGAACCATTATTATGACAGATACTATTATAATCACTTTCTTAAACTGTTTTTCTTTAGGTATTCTTACCAAATGTTACTTCTCCATTGCCATTCCTGTCAAATAACTGAAAAGCAACAATGAATATTGCATCTGGAGTACACAAAACAGATTCAAATGCCAAAAATTCTTGGAAGGAAATTAACCTAGAAAGGAAAACAGAGAAGTTATAGAGATATTTTTAAATTGCTCATAATACCAATGATAATTTGCATTTGATACTCTAGAAAACAGTGTGATCCAAATATTAAATAAAATTCTAACTTAAAATAATTAACAGTCTAGAGAATGAAAAGTATGTTACATTTACGTAGTTAACACTTATGCAACTCAGTTTCTTCTTCTATGAAGCGACTGAATTCTTCCTATCCATCAACACCAAAATACAATCAATTCTCACCGAGCACCTACAAGTTATTACTTTGTAATTACAAACGTAATCCGACAGCACTTAAAAATTAAGACATAAAAACACCAGAAAAATTCTAACACCATGAAATCTACAGGTCTGTCATTGTATTACTACCTACGTATTTCTACTAAGAAAAGATACTGTAATGCAAGTACAGGAATATACTATAAAACATAAACTTTCTTAAAAAATATATCACGTTCATAAAAAACAAACAGGTTCAGAAAAAGTTACACTTTACTATGCACATGGAAAAAACATTACACCTCAAATATAACATGAACCAAGTCATGTACTCGGGGCCAATAAAGAAAGAACAGAAAAACATTTGGACTCAAGGACAGACATGACAAGGCAGGGAAGGATCCGAGTGTAACAGCAGATCTCAAGATTCTGAGCTGTGTGTGCAGGACAGTCACTACACACAACTCAGGATGCACTGGTAAATCCAAGTCCTTGTGGTCACCACATATAAACTCAGAATTGAATGTATGCACAGACAACTCATTAGGATAATAATAGGTAATTTTTCTAGAGGAACTCTGCTTATTCTGACTAACATTAAAAAAACCTTTACAAGGCATCTTAATGCTGTATGTACGAATAGCTGCAGAAAGATAAACCTGAAGCTAAGCGTAGATAAAGAATAAAGATGGCACAAGAAAAGAATGGGATAAATGACAGGATATATATTTTGGTATTAAATAATCAATGGGAATAAGAATTTCAATTACATTTTTTATATTAAACAAAAAATTTACTATATATCAATAAATGCTGTTAAAGCAGAGAATATCACTCTTTCCTAGAAATTTTCTTAGAAAATGTACATAATTGATCTGAACTCAGTACTCGTCATATGAGATCATTAGCTCATGGTGATTACTTCAAATGTTACTGCTTACTGTTAAAGATCCAAGTATAAATTCTGTTCTCCAGGGGAAAAAAAAGAGAAGAAAAATTACAATATTCAAACCATGCATTACTTTATCTAGTCTTTCTCTAAGTACACACAAAGCAGAATTGAGACACCTTGAAAAGGTTAAGTACGTTAACATTCTCGTACATATGCACTGCACAGGAAATACAGAAAAAATCTAGTGACTTTGAAAATATTTAAGATATGGAAAATACTAAATTATTGTATTTATCACATTTTAGCCACAAAAATCAGAGATATGAGAATGGTTCTTCACATGCAAAGTCAATTTAATCCACAGGATGATCTTGATAAATAAAGGGTTAGTATCAAAGAAACAAATGTTCCTTTAAAATAATTGTAAATACTATCATTTCAAAATATACCTCACATACAAGCGTAAAGCTGACACACAAATTAATTCCTAACCAGGAAGTTTTCTAACTGACAAAATCAAGTGCTGATCCCTGTAGAATGCATTCGTAGAAGCCTGAACCTGAAAGAAGACGTCTTCAGAGGTCTCACTAAAACAGTGCCTACAGCAAAAGGAGATAGACACATTCAATTTCCTTTCCACATATTCAACTTGCAGTGCCTAAGAGCAAGGATATCCTCTGTGATCCTCCATCAGCCATTAGGGTGGAGATAACAGGAGCTGCATTAAACAGAATGATGGAGCTTCCCACCCAATCACTACTCAAGTATCATCCAGTGAACCCACTGCATTACGGAGCCCGTAACAATATCAAATCACTCACCTTTCGTTTTATCTGTAACATTTAAAAAAAATTTCTTTTCCTCTGATTTCTTCTGTACTGCTACCCTTCAAAAGCACACAAAGTAACCCATGTGTTTGCAATTCTTCTCCATCTTTCCTTTTTTCCTACTACAAGTCTTTTCTCATTTCTCCCCACACAACATAGCTTTTTAGACATTATGTACAGCTCTGTTGTGACTCTCCATTATGTGAACTATCAACTCATTCTTGGGGACTTCACTTAAGAACACATTTCCAGATTTAAAAATGATATGCTGATAAAAAGAGTACCCAGAAGCAAGCAAATAAATGAAGAACTTTGAATTACTACTGTGAAATTTTGAAGGTTTGAAGGGGGAAGAAAATCTTTTAGCTGGTTTTGGCATGTATATATATGTAAGTATATTCTTCAGAGAGGGTATTTATCCTAATTTCAAAACCAGTGCCTGCAGTCTGTTACTGGACTCCACACATAGCTGTGCTTTCAGCAGTGAAATCCTATTGTACTAAATAGATAACAGGCAAGTTTAAACCAAATTCTAATTAAGAGGTCATCACATTAATTTCTAAGAACATGCACTTGTAACGATGAGGAATAAACATTTTGGAAGTGAAGTCATCTGTTTTAAGAACTACGTTAATGAGTTCCACTAAAGCAAACCAGTCTTGTACAGCAGTAATGGGAGAAGACAATAGTACTCGGGAACAGTTAAGTAAGGATCAAGTTACCATTAGAAAAAAAGTAAAGCCACTTTTTTTTAAACACATGCCTACAGAGAGCCAGTTCCAAAATGTGCTGTTTCTGTAAAGTGCCAAACTTAAACCTAAAAGAAATAAAAAAATATTAACAATGGAAGCAACCATTAACACTCTGAGTATTTATTTCAAGGGCAAGCAAGGCTAAGAGAATATGATAGCAGATATAGGAATGAAATCTTGTAACAGAATCCAAAGCTTCTCAATGACTTGTTGCATGACATTGGGCTGTCATTTAATGTACAAGTGTACGTACAAAACAGGACTACTGATACTTCCTTGGACTTCATAAAGTAACTGTAAGTCCTTGGAAAGATGCAATGCATCCTGGAATTCAGCTGAAGACTACAATAATTATTCATGCTATTAGAGTCTGGATTTTGATATATTACAGCTCACTACAAATTAAAGAATGTGAATGTAAAAAAACCTGATTATAATAATGGGGCTATAACAAATTCTTCACACGAAATATAGACTAAATATAAATATAGATTAAAACATTTAGAAAAAAATGTTTCAGACAAGTATTCAAATGAATAAACATTTCACACTTCAAACTATATGGTAGTGCAAAATAAAAATCTCACTCTTCCCATAAAGAAGGTGGTAAAGCACACTTACCCATACTCGATACTTCAAGTATTACCCAGATATTTTTTAAAAAAGCAATAAACAAAAAAACAACAAAAATCTTATTCACAGGGAAAGTAACAAAAAGCGATGCTTAAAAGTTCTGTTGTAGCAGTAAAACAAACTGATTTCCTACTGTAAGAAAGACTATTTTATGAAGAAATGCACACCATAAAAGATAACCAACAGCTTTCAGAAAAACAAGATGCTAAGCATGTTGGTTTACTTTACCAATTAAACTATTATTTGAACAGATACATACAAAATTACCTTTTCAATCCATAATAAAGCAACAAACTGCAGCCATGTATTGGAAACAGAGACAGATTACTTATATTTATCAAATATATGTATAATCAAATACATTATCAAAGGGCTGCAGCCTTATGAAAAGTCCTATAGCATTACATCAAACAGGAAATCCTACATTTCTCATCTAGAGTAAGAAGTATACAGCACACACAATTCCATTTCCATAGCACAGATACTACGCAAGCTGCTCAGATACTAAGCAAACTAATTAAATGTTCTGTAGCAGAATGCAGGGAAACAAAACCAAAGAAGTTAAGGAGCTTTCAATTTAAAATAAGCTACATTTATGTATTTACAAATGTATTGTATACTATTTTAACAGCATTTTCTTCTCTACAAAATAACCACTCACTTCTGCATTTTTGACCTCTTCTCTGACCCATCTTAACCTTTTCACTTTACTTCAACAATGTCCAGGCCTACCACAATCCAAGGCTAAAACTAGAAGCCTACATATAGCAAAAGAAAAGGCTCCCTGGAAGATGAATGAGTTAGAGGGCACTACCTCAGCAGAGCAGACATTTTGTAAATTAGTTTCAGGGAACTGTCTAAAAGCAAGCAGGGGCATCTGTAAGCAGCGTTGGAAAAGCTTTATGTGGTGTGACCTGATCTTCATTGGGCAAACAACTTCTTCCTTCATAAAGGCATTAGTGTCTCTCTTTTCTAATAGTCAGCATTTTAAAAAAGACCTCAGTGGTTGGATTTGAATTGCACACTACAGAAATAAGCAAGCTCTTCCATATTTTTGTGTTTAATTGCAGGTACTGAAGACTCCACACAGTACCTGATGATGGACGTGGACATACAGGAAAGAACTTTTCCAAGGCAACCATACTACACTTAACTTACCTGCTGTTCAACTTCCTCAGCTTTTGTAGAATTTAACAAAATATCATCAAAATAAATCTTAGCTTAAAAAAATCCATGTTAAACACTGTAATTTTTTCTTGGTTTTCAGAAATTTTTGGTCTATTGTACGTGTGAAAAAAACTTCACATTTCAATAAGCCTGAAGTATAATAAAATCAATAATGCATTGTAGATGAAGTTATCAAACTCATGCACTCACACATTTAACAATGCACTACAAGTTTCAAGTGGAAAGCAAAATTCTCACCCATCCTTAGTTTGATCAGCCACCCCAGCCAACAGCTGCACTGCTTTAGGATTGTGATGTGGATCTGTATGAAGTCCCAGGTATTTCTGTACAAAATCCTCTGGGGTCATGTAATGCTCACCATCTTTCTCAACACTTGCATACTAGAGTAAAAACAAAAAACCAAAGCCACACAAACAAAAATTAATCCATTTAGATGATAATTATCAGTGATTACCAAATTAGTATCTTTACTGAATGTAACTTAAAATGGTGCACAACTATCTGTACATAACTGCTCTGAAATTAAAGGGCTGGATTAAACAAACAGTGTTACTGTACTAGTTTTATACTACCAACAGTCAGATTTCCCTGCACAATAGATGTGTTCACATAATGACCAGTATCTTCTAACTAAAAAACAATTACACATTTCAGAAACTGTCAGGTAATTGCAAAAATTTATGAAAATTACAACCATGCTGTAGTGTTCCATTTGCATCTACACTGAAAACACAGCACATAAATTTTCTAGTAGCAGGTATCTTCTGAATAATTGTTCCTGATCTTCACTATAACTATTTTGGAAAACATAAATTATTTCTTTTCTCTTTTTGTGAGAAATAAATGTTCAGATTAATTTTTATCCTGAAACTAATGTTTTTAAGGAAAAATTCACACACGCAGACAGTGCTTGCTTCAGCATTTCGTGTATCTCTTCCACAATACCAGCCCCTCACATCACCTCATCACCTCATCCTCTTCCACCCTACAGCTGTGATGACAGCTGTTTGCAAGACTGCACTGTAAACCAGATTATTGAATTTATGGAGAAGTAAAATGGAGTATTTCCACTAAAACAGGAACACAAAGCGTTGGACAGGAATCCCTTCATTCCACACTGCTGCCAATATGACAGCACAACGAAACTGTGGCTTCCTTGAATCAACTCTGAAAGGTTCTCTTCTCAGCCATACACACAAGTGACTGAAAAATGCCTTACGAAGCACAATTCTGCTGCAAGACATGAAATCAAAAGAAAATGTTATGTATGAAGGACCATCAAACACACAGAGCATGGAGCATATCTTCAAGAATCACTGAGGTCAACTGCATGACAGTAGAGTGCATATTGAAGACACTCAAAATCTAAACACCGTTTTTTTTCTCCAGACACCAATTTATCTGAGTTTAGCATAAATAATAATTTATAATAATACTTTTCACAATAAAAACTGTTTGGGGGAAGTTTTGTTAGAAAAATTTGGAGACAAAAAATAATTAACTGACAGATACATTGAGCTCCATATGAGAAGGTCATGGCATTTTGGAAGGGTTTGGCAGCAAGCCAATAAATTAAGGCCTGACAAAGTAGCTAAACATGTAAATACATTAGTCCTATGTTTGTACCACATAACTTAAGTCAAGAATCTTTTAGCCCAAAATAGGCAATTTTAAATTAAAACTTAATTTGAATATAAAACATAACACATCAATTAAATCTGTGTTTTTCTCAGTCTTGAACTCTGTTACTTTGTAACACAAAATTCTTAGTATACATTTATAGATTGCCTCAGGTAAGCACTTGGTGAAATTCCATGACATTTTTTTTAAAACATCCTCACATAACACAAACATACAAACCCCCTACTCTAGTTTACAAGCTGGTGCTAGGTATCACCACACTTTCAGAAACAATGCTTTAGAAATCTCTTTTTGTTTCCACCTCCACCTTGCTCGAACAGGTTACACTTGAATTCAACAAGCACGGAATAATTCAACTACATTTTCCAAGGGCCGACTGTGTCTTGTCTAAGAAAAAGAATGAAGGTTCACTAAGAAATCTGGTAACTGTTTTTCGACCTAACTCTTCTATCCTTCTGTGATAATTTGTTACAAAATTCATTCTTTTTATGGTTGTTACTGAAGTCTGTGGTTAGCAAACACCTAAGAGCTAACTTACTTGATGGCGCACAGACAAGAAATTTCAATGCCTGCATTTCACAGCTACAGGACTAAGAGAAATAGCACATCTTCTTCATGCAAATCAAACTTTATATTTTTAACAGTTTCAAACAGTTAGAAGAAGCAGATAGCATACTTCAGAAATCCTAAAGAGAAAGGTATATATCAAATATCCTTTAAGATACAACGTAAACTGCATGGCCAGAGGGCACATATCACATCAGAAGACAAGTGTGAACAGAAGGAAATTTAAGTACACTCTCTATGATTAAGGTGGATGGTGACGAGGCCTACAGTTCACATCTTCCCTTCTAACCATTTCCAAGGGAAGCCAAATTTAGGAAGGAATGCACGACCTTTAGCTGAAGCTCACAGCAGAGGCCAGCACTCTCAGCAAAGAGCACAACATATCCGACCCCTAAACACCTGCAATATTTCGTAACAAGACTTTCTACAACTTAGTCTTGAAAATAACGATTCTCTTTTGTTTTAAAGCCTGCAACTAAATTCAATTTCTAACCATCTAACAAAAACACAATTTCAAACGCAACAGGATGCAGAAGAAATACAAACTCTTTTTCCATGCTTTTTTTGTACTGCCAAATCTCAAATACTCAGAGAGAGAGAGAGAGGAGAGCTTTTGTATTTTTCATTCCTCGGAGCACAAAACAATCCACAACTTCATTTGCATATTTCTTTGAAGAAAACAAGACAGACATGGGGAAGACCAAAAAGCCACATTTTAAAAACAGACTGTCTGCTTTTTAGGTCAATAAAACACGTACTGTCAGGAAGAAAATTTCAACATACAGTTGTACAATGTTCTTCCTCTCCACTGTTCTCTGCAGGACCATTATCAGGAACTTCAATTGCTCATTTCCAGAAGCAAGAACTTCTACTGACTGGATGTCAAGAATCATAAAGAGTTCACATTTACAACTGGATAGAGTGTTTCGACACCTCACTTCACTATTTTCATTGAAATGTGCAAAACTATCTTGCAAAAAGTTAGAAAAATATGTTCCAGAATCACATTTTTATACTGTATTAATATATATTTTAAAAAACAGTATTTTCATGTTGCTAACATACTCTACTGTAATCTTAATCTACAAAAGCTGAATGCCATGTCAATCAAAAATGAATCTGTGTCAGAGTCTTTTTTACTAGAAACTAAATGTTGAGCTTCCAGTTTGATGCCAGCATTCTAAATTTTTGCACTCCAGCAATGTCACAGTGTAATCCAGTATGCAAAAGAAAAAGCCACCAAAATTATGGCTGGGATATAACTCCTCTCTCTCAGGCAAAAAGGTCTCTTTGACTACTTATCATATATGGAAACTGCTAGATGTTATAGTAGAACCAGAAGATACATATAAAAAGTTAAATAATAGATTTTATTATTTACACTATTAGCTCTAATTTTATACTCTTGTTTTTTTAAATAGAGAGAAGCTTCTTGAATATACACTCAACGTTAGGGGAAAAAAGATATTTTTGTCATTTTGAAATATCAGTGGCCCAACTATGGACCTAAAACACAGTTCTTGTTCTGCTTATCCCATATGCCTGATTCAAATCTTATCATCAAAGTTTTAGGATTGACTGGATTTTCCTTTCTGATCATGCCTTTACTGAAACTAAGGGAGTAGAGAAACCTTCATACTATTATTAATATAGGTTAATTCTAAGGCCCTGCAAGGGATAATATTATGAAATATATAAATCTTGAGAAATCAGTTTTAAGTCCTAAAAAACCATTGCCAGCGGTCCAACCATTTGTAAGAACACATATGAATCCCAAGGACAAAACACACAGTCATGGAAGAAGATTTTTCTTCTAATTCTGCAAAGGTGTATTTAAAAAACCCAGTACTTTGTTATAAGTATTTGCTTTATAGAAAATTACAAAATAGTTCAGGAAATTATTTAATATTATGATTTGGAAATGGTTATCACAGTTTGTGCCAGCAGCAGTTTCTCCTCAACGCCTGACAGCCCCTTCAATATACTGTGCCTGCAAAGTGAACTTTTAAGTGTCCCACCAGCACGACACGCGTTTGATGCCACGGCAAACTACTGGAAGGGCAAAACACAGAAGTCTGTCACTCAAACAACATTAGATCTTTTTTACCTGCAAAAAAATATTTCGTAGGTCAGCAGGATCCGCTCTTTTGGTCGAATGCACCTGTAAACACAAGTAAATTAATGCTTCGCTTAGCCGGGCTACTGTCAGAGCGCAGATAAGACGCGCCGCGCCGGCCAAAGGCGGCAATACGGGGCCCCTTGTCAGACCGACAGGCCCCACCTCAACCCTGACCGCGCCGCGCCGCCGCGGGACGGGCACAGGGCTCCGCGCCGCTGACAGCTGTCAGCACCGGGCTGCCTGCGAG
>VZTG01001998.1:1335-17645 GCA_013397845.1 Melanocharis versteri | reverse complement strand
CACCCTCACCAGCCTTTCTTCCTTTCCCACCAACAGCACAGGGAGACAAAACATGGGGGTTTTAGTCAGTTTGTTACTTCTGAAGATCCTTCTTCAGTTTGCTTAAGGAGAGGAGTCTCCTTTGCTATGCCATGGGGTCTTTCTCATGGAAGACAGTTCTCTGTGAATTTTTCCAACGTGGATGTAATTTTCACAAGTAGCAGTCCCACCTGAAAATCTGCTGCAACATGAGTCCCTCTTACAGGCAAAAAACAGTCTTCCCACAACTGCTTTTTTCGTGGGTCATTTAGTTCATGGGGTTTTGTTTCTTAAGGATGAGCTGTTCTAGTGTAAAAGCAAGGGTCCTCTTCCTCTATCTCCAGAAGAAAGGGTTCTCTCGCTCTCTGTTCAAGCCTCTCACCAGATCACAGCTTCTCAGCATCCACACACTCCAGATGACTACATTTTTCTCATGGGCTGCGGGTGAATTCTGCATCTCCCCATGCACTTCATGAATCACAGGGAAACAGTTTGTTGTATTATAGTCCTCATCATGGCTTGCAGAAGAATCTTAGCTCCAACGCTCAGAGCATCTCCTCCTCCCCCTTGCTGCTTTGTACCGACCTTAATGTTGTCATGTTGTTCTCCTCATGTGTCTTTACCTTTTTCTTTTCTCTGACTCGGGAGAGAATTGGTGTTCGTAGGTTTGTTTGTTCTCAAGTTCTATCAATTGAAAAGTTTTTCTAGAGTTCTGCAGCACTGAAAAGTTGATTCCGTCCGGGCTCTGCATCGGGGAATTGCTCATCATGCCTCTCGCTGTTGATCATATGGTCCTCACTGGCACCCCACTGGCCGCGCTGGCCACGAGCTCCACTCCGCGCTTTTTTCCTCATGCGGGGCACTGAAAAAGAAAAGCTTCTGCCACTGCCCTTGCCCTTCTGTCCGCAGCATGGCTGGCTGAAAGCAGCTAAGCAAATAAAGTTCGTTGCGCAGCCGCTCCTGACCTCATGGTCTTGGCCGCACAGTTGCTCATGGCACCAGGATGGCCCTCCCGGCAGCATGATCCCGACAGCCGTGCCAGGATGGGGCCCAGCAGCCCTCTGTGGGAAGGGGCCCGGCAGCCCCCTCACCACTCCTCAGAGGGAAAGGAGAAAGAGAGCTTCCCACGATTTTTTTGGTCTTAAATATGTTATCATAGAGGCATTACCAGCTTCTCTAATTGGCTTAGCAGCAGGCCTGTTCCCAGAGCCAGCCAGTGATTGGTTTTGCCAGGCACAGAGGAAGCTTTTGGCAGCTCCTTGCAGCAAATCACTTCCGTGGCTGGCTCCTTCCCTCCTTACTAAAAATCAAGCCCTGCAAAAACCACCACACTCTGTTGGTTTGCAGAGATCATATATGAAGAGCCTGCAAACAATGATCTGTAAATTCCTGTGGACTCCTCTGCTTTGGGCAACAGCAGCTAGTCCAACTTCTCAGCAAATCCTGGTTTATAGGGAGCAATTCCTTCCCTTTCACACCTTCCAACTGAATATAGATCACGAAGTTGTTCACCCATCAAAGAACATTTTCTCTCTTAAATGTGAGGCTTCATTTATATTGACTTTGCAAGTGCTCACAGTGCCAGTTTGTACTTGCTAGGGAATTTCCTTGTTTCCTGCCACTTTGTTCATTGTCTTTGTCCGTGCTCCAATGTTTAGTGATTTTGTATTACCTTCTCCCTGACACAGCAGAACAGAGCAGTCAAAGGCCAGAGCAAAAGTACTGCAGACAAATCCAGCTAAGTCATGAAACATTTGCACTCATGTTCCCTTCTAGCATGTGGGTTTAATTGAGATGAAAATAATTCTATACTGATAAACTAGAGTAATAATTCTATACTGATAAACTAGAGTAACCTTGCTTATCCCACAATCTTCCTATAGGAAATAACAGCCATGAAAACTGTGAAGCATCACTATGTGTGGACCCAATCAAGGCCATGAGGAGGGCATGAAGCTGTGAAGCTTCCACCATACACAGCTCTTGGTTATTTATAACTCAGAGAATTTTGTTTAATTTAGAAAAGGAAGATTAAGAAAAAAAAAACCTTGGTTTTTATTATAGGTTTCATAACAAACAGCAGCAACAACAATGAAATGCTGGGATTCCTTGACCTTAAGGAAAGCGCAGGAGTGGGAAGTGGTGGCTATAAAGATATTTAAAGAACCCTGTGCCTTTTGTTTTGTTTTTCCAGCACTGTTTGGCAACCTCTGATGAAGCAGGTACCTGTCCAAGCTGAAAGTGTGTTCCCAGCCCATTATATTGGTGATGAATCATAATTGCTTATTAAGGTGCTGCAGGTACTCTAAGAAATTTGAAGTAATTTTTACAATACTTGAAGCATTCAGAGACTTTTAAATAAACAACATAAATGACTATATTAGTGAATATGAGAGCGCTGTACCGCTGTTTGGGGATCAAGGAAACAGAAGTAATTCAAATAAAGCTTAGGGAAGTGAGGAGGAAGCCAATCTGAGGAATTAATGTAATTTCTATTGAACTGGCAGGCAGACTGTGAAGTCCCATCTGAGGAGCAGGAAAGAAGCTTTTTTTCTGCCTTATTGCACTCAAATTCTGCAAGAGTAAATCAGCTGTGCTTAAAGTGACTCTGAGCAAGTATAAGTGTGGCATGCTGTGCTGGATGAAATATAGAAGCCATGAATTCTTCCTTACTTTGTGTCAGATTAACAGGCTTTTTTGTATTTCTTTAGAGTGTCTTTTCTATGGGCAGTTGAAGGACTTTATTTTAAAAATCATTTATAAAATGTCAAGATTTTTGATTCTTGTGAGACCAATTCCTTTGCCCATGTTGACTCAAAAATAAATAAGCAGTTTTGAACATTTATACTAAATTATAAAGTTATATGGACTGTACTGCTGATGAAGGTATAAAACAGTACAGCCAGCCTTTCTGAAAAAGAATTTTAATGTACTGTTCAGGCTTGGATTTCAAAGCTGTGCTTTATCTTAACAACTACTTCTAAGACAATAAACAAAGAAAAACAAATAGAACCCTAAAACTTGACCAGAACTGTTGCCTGTCATGTTCTGAATTTGTCACATGTATGCATTTCATAAGGCATCCACTGGCACACCATTTCTCGCATCATGCTCTGCTGTAAACAACTGCAGAACACATTGTTTTCTTCCACCAGTGCATAACACCTCAGTCAACAGCATATTTGCCTTTGGCTTTTATTTTTGACTCCCTTTAATCCATGTTTTTCTTTATATATTTCCTACATGCTCTGGAATCTGGAGTAAAGGGTTTTATTCCTGAAATATAACTGAACCAAGAACTCTACCTAATATTCCTGCTTCTTTACAAAGAGATGGCCTGCCCCAATATAATTTACAGCTAAAGCAAAAACTACTTCATTGATTATACCCCCCTGCAAGAACTTGATTTTTATATGTAAACCTTTGCAACTTCAAATTGTTTCTGAAAAAAGTCTGCCTAATAATTCATAGAAAGGAAGGCATGCAGCCTGCAAAATTATTCCAAAAATTCAAGGGCTGCAACCTCAATCTCTGCTCTGTTTATTTGTTCTGAGGTAGCACTACTGCAGGGATTTTCAAAGTACCTTCAAGAAATTACATTCAAGAAAATGTGAGAAACAAGCTCACAAGCTGAACTTTTAGTGGAATAATATTGAACATTTATTAATAGAACAAGGGCAAACAGAGCTGGGCACTTAGCAATATTTTGCCAGAGGCGCCCTTCATTCATTTTACGATGTGCTTAAGTACTTTATTTAACTGTTACATATTCATTAAGCTCAGAAGAAAATTTACACTTCACAAACCCCCCCTCTCTTCCCGATCCCTGCCCCCCTTCTGCCAACACAACGCCTCTCTTGGTCCTGGATTGCTTCAGAATTGAAGGCAGGAATCCTCCTCTTTCTGATGTTTCCTTAGTTCCAGCCTAAGTTGCAGTTCAGTCTCTTTGGGAGATGTGAGTTGAGATGACAGGTTTTCCTGGGATGCAAGTGGCTTTATCTTTTTTGTTTCTTTTAAGATGCCTTGATCCATAGCCCTGTAATTTATCAACTTAAAAGACATTTATTACTATGTATTTATGACTGCGTCTCCCAACATATCACAACTATTTCGAAGTTACAATTCACCCTAATCTTGTTTCTACTTAACTGTATTTTATCACACTATTTCTACATAGTACATTATTACTTATAAATGCGAAAGCCAACATTTATCATTTACTTATTCATCACAAAAATACACTGCCTTTTCAATATCAGAACTAGAAACAAGTATTACCCACTAAATGTTTACAGACATTTTGAAGTTTCTTCATTCTCCCACCTGCAGTGCTGCATCCAGCTCTGGGATACCCAGCACAGGAAGGACATGGACTTGTGGGGAGAGCCCAGAGAAGGGACACANTGCTCTGTTTATTTGTTCTGAGGTAGCACTACTGCAGGGATTTTCAAAGTACCTTCAAGAAATTACATTCAAGAAAATGTGAGAAACAAGCTCACAAGCTGAACTTTTAGTGGAATAATATTGAACATTTATTAATAGAACAAGGGCAAACAGAGCTGGGCACTTAGCAATATTTTGCCAGAGGCGCCCTTCATTCATTTTACGATGTGCTTAAGTACTTTATTTAACTGTTACATATTCATTAAGCTCAGAAGAAAATTTACACTTCACAAACCCCCCCTCTCTTCCCGATCCCTGCCCCCCTTCTGCCAACACAACGCCTCTCTTGGTCCTGGATTGCTTCAGAATTGAAGGCAGGAATCCTCCTCTTTCTGATGTTTCCTTAGTTCCAGCCTAAGTTGCAGTTCAGTCTCTTTGGGAGATGTGAGTTGAGATGACAGGTTTTCCTGGGATGCAAGTGGCTTTATCTTTTTTGTTTCTTTTAAGATGCCTTGATCCATAGCCCTGTAATTTATCAACTTAAAAGACATTTATTACTATGTATTTATGACTGCGTCTCCCAACATATCACAACTATTTCGAAGTTACAATTCACCCTAATCTTGTTTCTACTTAACTGTATTTTATCACACTATTTCTACATAGTACATTATTACTTATAAATGCGAAAGCCAACATTTATCATTTACTTATTCATCACAAAAATACACTGCCTTTTCAATATCAGAACTAGAAACAAGTATTACCCACTACATGTTTACAGACATTTTGAAGTTTCTTCATTCTCCCACCTGCAGTGCTGCATCCAGCTCTGGGATACCCAGCACAGGAAGGACATGGACTTGTGGGGAGAGCCCAGAGAAGGGACACAAAGGATGTTTGCAGGACGGAGGTCCTCTGATATGAGGAGAGGCTGAGGGAATTGAGATTGTTTAGCCTAGAGAGGAGGAGGCTCTGGCGGCCTTTCAGAAAGGGTCTAATTTATAAGGACAGGTCTAATAAATAAGGCCTTATAAATAAGGAGAAATCTGGAGAGCAATGCTTTACAAGTTTATGAAGTGACAGCACGAGGGAGGATGGATTCAAACTGAAAGAGGGCAGGCTGAGACCAGATATTGGGAAGAAATACTTCACTGTGAGGGTGGTGAGGCTCTGGCACAGGCTGCCCAGAGAAGCTGTGGATGCCCCATCCCTGGGGCACGGGCGTTCAGGGCTAGATTGGATGGTGCTTGGAGCAACCCGGTCTAGTGGAAGGTGTCCATGTCCACGGCAGGGTGGTTTTACTAGATGACCTTTACCCAAACCATTCCATGCTTTCCCGAGTTGCTGATCTAGGTGCTGTGAAGAGACAAAAAAAAAAAATCACATTTATCTTTGCTTATCGCTCTGTTAGGACAGGACAGAGCCAAACCCTGGGGCAAGAAATGCCCATTTCGGCCGAAAGCAAACTTTATACCTTTTTATTCCTATCTCCCTTTCGTCCCGCTGCTCTCGGGCCGTGCGCACCAGCCGCTCCTCATCGGCGCTATCGGTGTTCGGCGCATCGACTGCTCTGGGAGCGGCTTTGCCGCCTGCGCTGCGTGCCGGCAGGGCGGGCCGGGTAGGCCGCCATCGAGACCGGAGGGCGGACGGGAGAGGCGAGGTGAGGGGGTCTCGGACCTAGAATCCAGGCGGGCGCAGAGGAGGCTGGCTCGGGGTTCCGTCTCTGGAGTTCCTGAGACGGAACTGTCCGCCCTCGCCCGCCCGGAGAGAGCAGGAGCGGGGCGGGTGTGCGGCTTGCGGGCGGGCAGGCATACAGACGGAGCCGCCCCGCAGGCTCGCGGTGCCGCTGCCCGGGGCTGTGAGGTGTCGCCGGCGTTGGCAGCTGTCGCGGCCGGGGGTCGGAGCGCTCCGGCCGCCGCTAACGCCTCCCTTGTGTGCTCTGCCCGCAGGCAGGTTCGCAGGTGCCGCCGGGAATGGACATCAGGCCGAACCACACCATCTACATCAACAACATCAATGACAAGATCAAGAAGGAAGGTACGGGTGGCTGCCGGTCGCCTGTAGAACGGGGAGGTTGTCCAGTGGGGCCTGGTCACGCACCTGCACATGGCACTTGTCTTACAAAGGGACTCCCGGGGCTTTTAGGAGCTCCCGGAGGTTTCTGAAGTGCCGAGCAGGAGGTGGTCATGAGCCGAGCTCTCGGCAAACGCCTTCTTGTAATGAAACAGTAGCTAAAGCAAACAAATGCGCCTCCCACTAGATCAGATGGCCTCAGATCTCTCTACAGCCCAGTCTTGAGCGCTTTCAGGAATGGGGAATCTGCAACCTCTCTGGACAACCTGTTCCAGTGCGTCACCACCCTGACAGAAAAGAATATTTTCCCAATATCAAATTTAAGCCTCCTTTCAGTTTGAAGCCCCTTGTCCTGTCACTCCAAGCCCTTGTAAATAGTCCCTCTCCATCTTGTAGGCTCCATTCAGGTACTGGAAAGCCACAGTTAGGTCACCCCTAAGCCTTCTCTTTTCCAGGCTGAACAACCCCAAATGCCTTTCCTCATAGGAGAGGTGCTCCATCCTTCTAATCAGCTTGGTGGCCTCCTGGACTTGGACCAACAGGTCCATGTCCTTCCTGTACTGGGCACCCCAGATCTGGATGCAGCACTGCAGGTGGGGTCTCACCTGAGCGGGGCAGAATGCCATCTCCCGCCTGCTGCCCACCTTGCTTTGGATGCAGTCCAGGACATGGTTGGTTTCAGGGCTGTGAGTACACATGTCCAGCTCATGTCTAGCCCCTCCTCCAGCATCACCCCAAGTCCTTCTTCCCAGTGCTGCTCTCCATCTGTCCATCCCCCAGCCTGGATTGACTGATACTGGGGGTTGCCCTGACCCGGGTGTAGCACCTTGCACTTGGTCTTGTTAAATCTCATAGGATTGCCATGGGTTAAATACAGGGTGTCAAATTTGTTAAGATTACAAATTACTTTCTATTTTAATACAGCTCTTAAAGTAATTTTTAGGACAAGTGTTTTGATAGAAAACTTTTTTTTAATAAAAAAGATACCACACTATGGTTGTCAGGAGCAGGTGGAGAAAGTAACAGTGAACTGGTATTACCAAGACTCAACAGCAATAAAGAAGAGGCAGCATTCCTACATTGCTAAAATAGTTCAAATGTAAAGTTTGTGTGTTAGAATGATTACACAGCACAGATGATTTACTTAACTTGATTTGTATAGGACTCAGGTTTAATTTGGCATGTATTCAGGTTATTGTAAATCCATTGCAGCTGTAAGGTGCAGCAGGCTCATACAAAAATCACTTGGATCCAGAATATGAAAAATACTTCATGTGAGTGAAAAAATTGATTAAACAGTTTAAAGCAAAATTTCCAACTTTAATTAGCCTTTGGATAGTTACTACTTTGCTGCATTCTTGTTTTACGTCATAACTCTTTACTGCTTATTTCAGTTTTGATTTTCTGATCAGTCTGAGATGGCTGTCATACATCATACTTGATTGTGTGAGAGTGTGTGTGTATATACATGTATGAAAATATGTTTTTGCATACCCTTATGTAATTGTTACTCCCTCGGAATGGTAGAATGGATGGCACTACAACTTCTCCACTACCTGAATCCTTGAGGTGTGAAATCAAATGTTGCATACCAGCTTACAAAACCTGGACAAATAAACTTGTACAGAGGCAACAGTTTTGACAAACTCATGTACTCACTGTGTGAGCTAAAGCTCGTAAAAAACATTTTTCCGGAAGGACAGCAGTCTCGGTAGAAGTGGAAATTTGCATGCAACCTGTTAGAATCAGTTTTCTCCTTTGGTCCCCAGAGCTGAAGAGGTCCCTGTACGCCTTATTCTCACAGTTTGGTCATGTGGTCGACATTGTGGCTTTAAAGACCATGAAGATGAGAGGACAGGCATTTGTTATATTTAAAGAACTTGGATCATCTACCAATGCTTTGAGACAGTTACAGGGCTTTCCGTTTTATGGGAAACCAATGGTAAGTTATTTTGTTACCTTTGTAAAGAAGAAAAATACCCTGATGGTATGATACGGTGTTTTGGTACTTGCACCTTGGGAACGAACTGTCATACGTAGTTGTTACCAAGGATTACTCAGTCAGGTCACATTGTGATGAGTATCTGCATTTGTGCAAGCTGGAGGGATGCTGAAGAGACTGCAGTTACAACACACACACACACTTTGAACTTAACATTTAGATTTCCTAATGGGGGGCTTTTTGTTTTTCTATGCTGGATTAAAGTTTTTAAGATCTTAAATACTTTCATTTACTCATCATGTCTTCCATTGAACCGGTTAAATTAATTCTGTAATGTTATTGAAATTAGATGTTTTCAGTTACTTTATGTAGAGTAACATTAACTACTCTTAAATTTGTAATGAATAGCTAGAATATGATGCTTCTTTTTTGAGGTAACAGTGAGGAGGGTGAAGATCTCCACAGTTTACTTTCCAGATGTGACCAGTGATTTTTTTTTTTAATTGATGGCTAGTTCTGCTTGACTGTACATCACCAAACCAAGTAACTGCATTTCAGTATAACTTCAGTGAAACAAATACAGTGCTGATTGATAGAACATGATTTAGTAATGTACTTCATAACATGTAGAATAGCACAATTGACCTGATTTGTTCTTGCTTGCTTGGATAATTAGGCATCTCTTAATTCTGCAGCTGTTGGTGAGGTGTAACGTGGGCCATGCGAATGGCCCACAACTTCAGCAATGCATGGGTGTATTACTACTGGCTCTCAGCTCCTGCTTTGAGCACTGAAGAGAGCAGTTATGCTGCTGAGCCACAAGCTAGATGCCTTAACACCTTCAGATTCTCTAATTAAATCCTTAACACATAATTTTGCATTTATCCTTAAGGAGTTTTGTGCTCAATAGAACTCAGTAAGAAATAAAAAGATCAAGGCTTTCATAAGCTTTCAAATGTACTTCCCTCTTCGAACATTGCCTGTATACTCTAAGCACTAAACAAAAGCATTAAAGAAAATCCTAAGCTGCTGCGGAGTTTTGTATTGAGGTAGTCTCTGATAGGAAAAACAATAGGAGTGTGTGCATAAATAATAATGTCGTGCACTGGTATAGTTATACCTGCATCTGCTTAACCTTCAGCTTTGGGGGGCCCTTGTCAAAAGAGCAGCAGCATTTATGCAGTCCTGATGGTATTAAGGTGGGTACTTGCCTTTTCTGTTTAAGAAGTTTGAGTTTTGCTGAACTTACATTTCTGCAGAGATCTGAGAAATCACTGTAAAATTTTAACTCCCCTTAAAATTGGATTGAAAACTTGCAGTTTTAATAGAAGCTAGTGCTAATTTTCTCAAATACCTCTGTGTATCTCAAAGGTATCTCTGTGTACATGCTACCTTGACAGATGTTAAAAAGATGTTGTTAGATAAATGGAGTTCTGATTTCAATGAGCTGAAGTTAGTAATTTCCATATTAGGGGTTTTTTTTAGACTTCTGTAATTGTGTTCAGAAATAACTATGAGAATTGGTTACTCTATAAGTGTACCTATACTTTATAACAATGTTTTTAATATAAAATGTTCCTGCAAAAAAACCTGTCAATACACAGTTAATGAAAGTGGTGCAAAATGTTCGGTGTTATTAACTGCAGAATACACTCTGTTTTTCTTGTTTCTTTTAAAAAGCGTATTCAGTATGCAAAAACAGACTCTGATATCATCTCTAAAATGCGTGGGACTTTTGCTGATAAGGAAAAAAGAAAGGAAAAGAAGAAAGCCAAAACTCTGGAGCAGTCGGCAAACACACCAAATAAAAAGGTTATCCAGGTGAGCTGCTTCTCTGTTCAGAAAAAATAAAATGAAACAACACAAAACAAAACAAAAAAACAACAACCAAAAACCACACAAAAGCTATTCTAAATATTTTTTTTAGGAGTTGGTGTTGTCTTTTCTTACTTTTCAATTTCCTAAATTGGGGTCTGTTGATTATTTCGAGCTCTTGAGCATTTGCTAGAAGTTGAGGGAGAGGGGTTTGGTTATGTAGTCCTTGCTGGTTTTTTTTTTCCCTCCTTTGCTATTACCAGATGAAAATAAAGATGTAGGGCAAAGGTACAAACAAAACAAAGTAGAAACTAGCCTCTTTTAAGAAAAGGAAACAAGGGAGAGCGTGCTTATCTTTAGTACTGGCTTCAAGTGCTCAACCAGCTTTTCTCTTCAGTGTTTTAATGCCATGTTGCCCGATAAGGACAGAAGAATGGTAAATGAGAACAAGATATTTAATTTCTGTTAGATATTAGGTGTTCGATATTAGATTAACAGGAGTTAGTTTGGAATTTATCTCCACTAAGGGTTGACCTGCCTAAACTAACAACATTTTGTAGTTTTTGTGCTGAGGTATAGCAGAAAACATCAAGGCACCTGACCAGATCCCCGCAGTTTATATATTGGACATCATGTTCTGTACTATGGAATATCCCTTTGGCCAGTTCTTGTCAGCTGTCCTGACTCCCTCCTGGCTTCTTGTGCACCTGCTCACTAGCAGAGCATGGGAAACTGGCAAGTCCTTGATTTAAACAAGCACTACTTATCAACAACCAAAACATCAGTTTGTTATGAGTGTTACTCTCATACTAAATTCAAAACACACTGTACTAAGAAGAAAATTAATTCTGTCCCAGGTGAAACCAGGATACCTGTCTAGGCCTTCATTTTCAAAACTACTTCCTCCCTGTCTATTAAATCAAGTCCTGTAATGTGGAGAAATACTTGACTCAGCCATTAGTTTGATCAGATAGTACTGATATTATTTCTTTTGATTGCCTGGTTTTGGAGCTAAGCAAAATTCATACGCTTTGTTCCCCTTGGGAAGTATCTCATAGGCAGCAAATGTTCCTTGGATTGCAGCTCAAAACAACCCTTAACATATGTCTTGAGTTGTAGAGAAACATGGTGATGTGTGCCTGTCTATTTCTAATGGAACACCTTTGTAAGACTATTTTGTACTCATTTGCTAGGGAGCAACACAGAATTCAGCTAATGCCCCGGGGACTACACCACAGAATCAGGTAATGTTTTTTTATTTTTATCACTAAAAGCACTAATGTTTATAATTATTCTCTATGAATAATAATATGTTACACATGGAAACTTGAGGATATATTTTACAGCTTTGTTTTTGTCCTGTGAGACATTTGTCTAACAGCTACATGACAGTAAACAAACAAAACAAATCCATCTTTTACTATATCTGGTTGACAGGAAATGAGAATCTGCAGTTTCTCATTACTATACAGAAAACAGCTCTATTACCAAATCATACTGGATTCTTAAATCTGGACTGTGCTTAGTATCATTTGAAGGATTCTTAATTTTTTTCATTGTTAATAAGTTCCCTTTAACTTACTTTGTTCCAGTAGCAGATAAGGAGAAGGAAGACAACACAGGATGCCAAAATATCTGCCTAAAAGCTTTATTTCAGGAGTTTGGGGGTTCTCTGCTCGCTTTTTATTTTTTCTCACACGTGTCTTATTTTCCAAAGGATTATGTGGAAATGTAGAAACAACTCCCTCCACTTCATTCATCTTGTCTGCTCAGTGACCTTCTAAATAATTCATGTTAGACGTCAAAGTGGTAAAGAGTCAAGATTTGCAGGAGAGCAAGTACCTCAGAAGAATATCTTTGCCTGCCCTGCCCTGCATCTTTCTTGAGTACTGTCACTGCATACGTAATCAACAGGGGAAAAGGTCTTGCTCCCTGGATTTTCAGGCACAATATGTGTATGTCAGTTTGCATCAAAGCACAACACTGAGTGTTTGGGTATTTCTTTGAACTTCAGAAGTTTATTTTCTAATGGCACTACCTGGAATATTTCCATCAGTAGAAGGATTTTGTTCTGCTGAGGCTTTAACTTACTTGGCACTGCTTTGAGGATGTTTGAAGTTGGGGTGTCCAGTTTATTTTTATTTTTATAATGTACTTGATGACTTGAAGATTCCAGTATCAGCAAATGACTACTCAGCCTTGTCTGTGGTGGGTGGCTACAAATTCATATTAGCAGGCAAATCTGTTACAAGACTAAAGCTCTAAATCTAAAGGGGTTTCTAATTAAGAAGTTTGAATTGAGCTCTGTAATAAAACCATGTGGGTTTTGTGAGTTTTGGTTGCCCAGAGACATTCAGTATTTCGGTAGTACTGCAGGTGAACAGGGCTTGGCTTCCCACTGCTTTCTGGAAGGATGTGAGTCTTTCATACATTCTACCACTGCCATACAAGTGTCTTGGACAGCACTGCAGCCACTACTTGGGCACTTGGGTGCGGAGAGTACTGCAGTGTCAGCTCTTACTAGTTGAGTTTAAATGTGACATCTAAGATGGTATGGTATTGTGATTTTTGTGGAAGTAAGAACCTCTCCAAATTAATATATCCATGTAAAAGAACCAAAGGGCTCTGTCTGCATATTGATAAAGGTGTGCTGAAGCCCAGATAGAATGTTATGAGCAAAACTAAAATGTGAGTCTTCGTTAAAATAATCATGCAGATGCAAAGGAGCTGTATGCAACCATGTATAGTCTTCTGAGCTTTGATCTTCTGTTGTTGCAGGTGCCTGATAACCCACCAAACTATATCCTTTTCCTTAATAATTTGCCTGAGGAAACAAATGAGATGATGCTGTCCATGTTATTTAATCAGTAAGTTTTGAATAGAAATTATTTCTCCTTTGAATTCTTCTGTAACCTGTGTGTGTTTTCTCAGTCGGCAAGCTGACTTTTTAGAAATAAGAGTTTATTCTGAAGGTACTTCAGTTGTTTGTCTTACTGCCAAGGTTACAGATGTCAGTTCTGATGATTTGGTTCAGAAAGCAAATCTGATCTTTTTCGTAGCTGGTTTTGATTGTGTAATTTATCTGCTATCAATCTGCACTGGATTTAAGCTGGTGACTGTAATACTAAAGGCTTTAGGACAGCAGGAGCAGTTTTAAAACTAGTTAGATTGCTCCTGTATGTGTATAGGACTGATTAAACTGCTTCCACATAATATTCCTTAATTGAGGCATAGTTCTAAGGATAGAACATGTAAAGCCCTTCAATTTAAATCTTTCATTAGTAATAACTATTGCACTAGTAGATGCTTCTGATAAGAAGCTACTGAAGAGAGATATATTATCGAGCTAAGAAGTATTTTTTGACTCTCACCTTCTTTTAAAGGTTTCCTGGATTCAAAGAAGTACGCTTAGTGCCAGGGCGCCATGACATCGCATTTGTGGAGTTTGAAAATGAGAATCAAGCGGGGGCTGCTCGAGACGCTCTCCAAGGATTCAAGATCACACCATCTCATGCCATGAAAATCACTTATGCGAAGAAATAACCATATGCTCCTGTAAAGGAGTTCTGTGGATAGGTGTTTTTTTTAAAAAACACTGATACTCTGATCAGCTAGCATGTCTGCTGTTCTCTGCACAAAACATAAGACTCGAATAGAATTGCCACAATGACCAGGGCACGTGTAGGATTTCCACAGATCACCTAGATAGTAACTTTTTCTGTTGAAATGCTAATTTTTATAAAATAAAATATAAATATGCTGTTTTCAAGACATGTTTTTTCCTCAAGTCTGTCTGATTATTGATTAGCCTTGCAGGGCTTTGTTCAGTTTAAGAACTTTTAAGGTGATCCTTATTTCTCAGAAGTGAGTGCTAAAAAATAGTTGTCTTTCCAGAGCAAAAAGTATGATCAGAAATGCTAAATGCCAGCATATTCAGAATAAATGCAGCATTCAACCTCATTATCAAGGGGAAAGCTGTTTTTCACTTAGGAAATACAGCTTATCACTAGTGGTTTTTTTCCCCAGGTGTAGTTAGAAATTGATTACAGTTTGGCAGCAATGTTGTTCAACTTGGTTTTGTCTTGGTGGCTGGCAGTAGAAGCAAGTCCCGATTTTTAGCCAGGCATTTCTGAAATACTTGTCCTAATGCTTCTGTGTTTCTTGGGTTGGTTTCACTTTATTTTTTCTCATTTGTTAAAAATTTTATAGGTTTTGTGTGACATGAAATACACTGGATGTAGTGAAGTAATCAGATATAGTATTGTGAGTTGTAACTGTTCTAAATATTTCAGAAAAAAGTCACTTTAAAAAGTTGTAGTGTTTTGTATCTGGAACATAAGCCACCTTTTTTTGCACAGGACCTGGAAAATTGAAATTTCACCTGCTCCCAGAGTACATTGCAACATGATGCCTCTTTCACAGTCATCTCAATTACCATCCTATCTCCATTTTTGTATTTTTTCATTCTTTTTGGTGATTTTGTCTATGTGTGATTTCACAAGTATTCTAATACTTGCAAATGAAAATCGTTTCAATGTGCCTGTAAGAGCAAAAATGATAGTTATTCCATCATAACCTTGGATTTTTCCTCCTGCAGTCATAAATTTATAGGTAATAATTATGCTGTCATTGTATCCCACTAGTTTGTGGGCACATGACTACCACTGCTTTTCACCTTTATTCACTTAAAGGGTTTGGAGCTGTCTGCAATGGAAGTTGGACACAACATATGGTAGGTTGGAGGAAGGAGTAGTGGGCTGGAAGGCTAGACGAGAATGTGGTGAAGTCAGCTGTGATGGGAAGGTGATCCTAGAAGTTGCATGGTGCACTTTCTTTAAAAGAGTGTGGGATTTTTGATGACAGCTGACAATTTCTGCTGTTCTGTCTGAGAACTGAAAGCTGGTACAGCCAACAGCTCTTCAGGCCTCCACATGAATCGGGAAACACTGGAGTGCAATTTGGGAATTTCCAAACTTGCACTTGGTTATTTCTAAGTGCTGATCCAGACCAGTCTGCTTTAGCCCGACAGCTGTGCTGTGAATTGCTGTGGTGTGTGTTCTTTTTGTGCATGTGCCTGCATCTATTTTAATTAAAACACTCTATAGAAAGTCTTGCTTCATGTATGCTAGGACAGGATTTGTGGAATTTAAATGAATTTTAGGTATCCTCTCCAGGGCATAAAGAGGACCTTTTAAGTCAGCCTGTGGCACTGTTTAGTGTCTTGGACCTGCAAACTCTCAACAGAGTTCAGCTAGGTAAAGAAAAGTGAAATGGTTGCTGTCCTGGCATGACCTCTGTGTTTTGCTCTGACCGCATCTCCCTGTGGAAGGGATCTTGCCTGTACACGTACGCAGTGCTTGAATTCTTAGATTTCAAATTTTAATTGCTGACTTGAAAAGCCTTTTGACTGCCTTGCAGCTCCCTATTGTTTGCTAACATTGCATCCATCTGCTATCGTCCCAGTAGATCCTTTCTATAGACAGAACAGGGGAATCCGCCCTTGAGGGTTTTTGGTCCAGGGAAGATTGTGCTTGTCAGTGAGCATTTGTGAAAATCAAGGACAGGAGGATTAAGAAGGATGTAGTTTCATTTGCTTCTTACCAGGGTCTGACTTAATTTTCATTCTCAGACTTTGCTTGAAGTATGATTGTTGAGGTTTGGATTTTCTTCCCTTTTGTTTTTCCTGCTTAAAGAATCTTCCCCCATAAATTGCTAAGAAACTGTAATGGCTGGGTACTTAAGAGAACAAAGGAAGGAGGCCAAGCTCAGGAGAGAAGAGTCTCTGATAACACGTCCCTTATCTGGGAGTTTCTCTCAGAGAGGGGGAGGGATACCGCGAGAATTGGGCTGGTAAAAGCTGGGGCTGGGGAGCTGCTCTCTCTCTTTTCTCCCGGCTTTGGTGGAGGATGGTTGGAGTTGCCGCTTGGGGAAAGGGAATTTGCTGCCACCACCGGAGCGCAGACCGGGGCTGCTTCTTCTGCCGTTGGGGTTCCCGGGATCTTTGGGCTCACCCCTCTCTCCCTGCCATGCCCAGAGCCGGGCTGCCGCTGCCCCGGCCCCGCCGCTTCTTCGGAAC
>VZTG01001997.1:1932714-1946343 GCA_013397845.1 Melanocharis versteri | reverse complement strand
TTCTGACAAGGTGAAAGGGCACGTGGGTGCTGATCCTCAGGAAAAGCAGCATCAAACTTACACTTGCCCTGAACTGAAGTGCAAATTACAGATTTTGTAATAGGAGAGAAAATGCAGCTGCCTAGCAAAGAAGTAGGGAGGGCAAACAACCATGCACAGTGTTCTTGTATATTAGGTGGGTGAAAGGATCACACAGAGCTGGTCTCTTATCTCTGTCACAGAAATATTCATCTACGTCAAGCTAAACCTCAACCCCAGCCTTCCTGAAACAAACACACAATGTTCATCGCAGTCCTCACTGTCACTCCCATGAGGCCTCAGCAAACCTGAACACAGTTGTGACCCACCTTGGGAGGCAATCCCTGCCAAGGTGCTTGTAGACTGGTGCATCAATGCCTGACCCCCTTCTAAAAAGTGTCATTGCAGGAGAGGACAAGTGCTGTTCTAAAGGCTCTATTCTTTCTCCTAAATCTCAGCCGTCTGTTCTCTGTGTCTAGAATAACTGACCCACATTTTTTGCAGCCCAAGTGAAGTAAATCAGATACAGGTTAATATTGGCCACCTGGAGGCCACAGGAAGCTACAGCGATTTTTTTCTTTCACCTCCAAAACACTGGCCTAGATCCACTTCAGTTTTTACAGACAGACGGAAATATTGAAGTAGCATCTCCCTTCACCCTAAAAACCCGAAACTTCAGACTGACATTTCCTCCCTCGCATCATTGTTTCATGATGACAAGCAGTGATTCTAAAGCCATGCAAGTCACTGTTTCACAGGAAACCTTCAACAGAAGCTACCAGCATTAGCCAGGGAAGCTCTGTGTATGTGCACAAAAAAGTTTTTACTAAACCTTAACACATGCATGCACACACACAGACTGGAGCATCGGAGGAACCTGACTTTAATTGCCCCAAAACCATGCCCACGGAGACATACAAACCCAGACCTTCATAAACTGATTTTCTTACAGGCTCTCTTTCATCTCCAGAATCTGCTTAAGGCAGGCCCTGCAGCACAAAAGGCTGTGCTGTAAGATCTAATTTAAAAAAGCAAAGGAATTAAGTTGCAACAAAAGTCGATTCTACATACTTGTATGGTGATGGCCAAGATGAACTATCCTGCAGCATCACACCAAGAGCATAAAGCACAAGTGTCTGCAAAGAGAATTACGACATGTCAGTGCAGAAGGAAATGCACAATTAAAGACACCTCCCAACAGCTCTGCTGAATGATGATTATTCTGTAGACTACTCATATTTGGGTGGATTAAAAAAACAATTATGCCATATTCATCTACAGATTTTCATAATCCGTGCCCAGATGTTCGGATTTTAACTTCTAAGAATCACGCTGCAATTGGTGGTGGTTACAGAGGGTGTGACCCCATTTCCCTACACTTGCTGGGATGTAAGTATGGACTACTTTACTCTCTGGAATGGAAGGTGATATGATGAGTGGTATGATGAGGCCTGAAATAATGCTCTTGTATGCATAACTGAGCCCAGAGCCCCCTTCAGAAGCTTAATCATCCCTGGTGGACCCAGAAGCAGAAGCAAATCTGCACAGCAAGAGAACATGAATTTGCAGAGCCTCTCCCACAGAGGAACTGCAGGCAAACTCTGAGCTAAACTGTACTTTCAGATGACAGACCACCTGCTCAGGTTCAACAGTGTCAGAAGAAATGGTCTTCCTGCCTCACCGCTCGTCTGGAAGAAGAGGAAATAGCAAACTCCTCTCCAGGAAAGGAGAGTGGCCTAGTGCTCGCAGCACTGCCCTACCTCTTTGGGGATTGTATGTTGGTCGACTCTGCCCTCCAGCTCCTGCAGCTGTGCAGCAATGGGAGTGAGCTTTGCTGTCCGCACTGTCTCACACAGGACCTGCCGACAGTACCTGCAACCAGCAACCCTTGGTTAGTTCAGCTCTAAGAGAGATGCTTGTCCACATCCTTGTGGCAGCAGGCAGAGCTGAGTCAACTGCTGTATTTAGAGGCACTTCATTTTTTTTCTGGCAAAGAGTCCCAACATCTTTGCAAGAAGCATTAAATCTCATTAACAGCTTTTACAGAAGGTTATTGGAATCCCTCTTCTTTCAGATTTTAAACCAGACTAAATCTGCTAAAATGTCTAAACACATCAGCCTTCTCTCTGTACCTCTCACCCATACAAGCAGCAAGAAAACCACACACTTGATACTCCCTTACTGAAATCCTAACACTAGTCCAAATACAAAATGCACCCCGTTGCACCAACACAACAAAGGCACAAAATATAAAGGCACACTGTTGACCAGTCATCATGACTTGTGGCCCTTTGAAAAGAAGATTGGTCCATGCTTCCTCTCTAAATATCTCTATATCCAACCATGAAAACAACTGATCACTTCTACTACTTCTGGAAAAGTAGGACAGAAACCAAACAAGACAGTAAGCAAAAATTTTAGCCTGGCAGCCAGGGCACTGATTCTGTGCTTTTTCTCTGCCGATGAACCTAAAGGTTTTCCTACAGACACCCTAAAGGGAGCACCTTGGTCCCTGGGTCTGGAGTGCCAGCAGATTCTCTCCATGCTACAAGTCACCCTGTGGTTCGATCACTTCCAGTAAGAAAAAAGGGAGTAAGCGGCTTTTGGATGCCTTCTCCTGGCCTAGTGCAGGCTAGGCATCAGACTCCATATGAAATGCCTGTCCCCACAACATGACACAGCCTTCCTCTGCATTCCTTCTATAGGACCCACCTGAGCTGCTCAATTTTCTCATGTGTAATTGGTCCCTTCCCCAGAACACGGTCCATCTCCTTGTAGAGATTCTGCTGAACATCTTCTGAGGTTGTCAGGAAATACACTGCCCAGGTGCACACTGGGGAAGGAATCAAGACAAGACTGGACCCAGAAAATTCAATCCTTTAAAAATGGCATTCAGTTTTCTTACTGTATTTTCAACATTACTTTTTGACCTAAAAAAAAAGTGACCTCTGTTCACAGCAGGCTGTGCTGATTCTGTACTCAGTGGTAGGAACAGAGGCTGAACTGCTGTGTAACAAGAGGCCCTGCAAGCTAAAATTCTCTTTCTGATGCTATGAGGAGCTTAGGGAGCTGTGCAGGACACTAAAGCATTCAGCCTCACAGCTCCAGCAAAGGGACCACACAGCCCAACAAACCCTGGGGAATCAGGGTTATTAGACCAACCATGCAAATGAAAGGCTGGCTTGTTCAAAGCTTTAAAAAATTCCCTTATTTGAGGGGCTTCCCCAGCACATCTCAGGCAAGTGCTCCAGAAAGCCAGTGCCTGGGGCTCCTGAAGGGAGCTCTCTGCAGACATTGGCCAGCACTTGTCCCCTTACATCTATTTTTTGAGGTACTTGAGATATCTTCAATAGCAGAGTGAGAAGAAACCCTTGCATAAGAAATAAGTGTGTAGGATGCAGTTTGCCTAAAGCTACAAGGAAATGTTTCTAGCTCTCAAAAATGTCTATTCATGAGAACTATCTGGAATCTTGGACTTGATGATCCTTGTGAGTCCCTTCCAACCCAGAATATTCTGTGATTCTGTGATTCCATGAATCCATGTGGATTCAAGCCCCTTAAAATTAGAGTCTCCCTGAAGTACTTGGAGAGGATGTTCTCTGGAGAGAGTTTACCATAGCTGTCTGATTTACTTCCCACGTTCTTTAACACCTAGATGCATCTTGGAGGTTTTCTCTGGAGTCCCAGCCCCACTGCCTGAGATACAGGGCCAGATAATCATCCCTTTATCATAAGGTATTTTACACAGCTTCAGTTTGTATTTTTATTTGTTTGGGTTTTTTTCATAACCCCAGAGTAGCTTCTTTGAAAGTCCTCCATACATGGAACACACCTATCCTCCAGAAATTCAAAGCACCCAGACAGATTCTAGCACTCTAACTTTCTTCTTATGTGCCAGAACCTATTTTACAACATGATCTGTGTGGCTTATATATTTTGCTAGCTTTTTCATCAAATTTAGCATCAGTTGTCTGGGGTTAAGAATGCAAGCAAAAAGCAATGGGGAGAAATTCTAAGGTTTACTAAAAGACTGGAAAGGTTGTCAAACACAGCTTAGGTTCAGCTCACTAACTGTGAGGCTGTGTCAACAGTCTGACATAAAAATTAGCTTCTTCTGTATGTCTGTAGCTCAGGAGAAAGAGAATGATGAATACAATTTTTTATTAGCCTAGAATAAGCCTCATGTCATCACACACAGTTTTTGGCAGCTGACTGTAAGGATGGGAAGTTACCTACAGTTACTGTACTTACAGTTAGCGGTGATTACACATCCTGCCAAGGAGAAAATCATTGTATCTTCCAGAATCTAGGAAAGAAAATCTACTTCAGGGAATGAAGTTCATAAGACTGTAAAGAGAAAAAAGAAGTGGCACACTCTCCACTCAAGCACATTAAGTCCCTTTAGTGCAGAGAGCAGGAAATACATCTAGAAGACATGGAGTGAACTCTCTGTAGAACTTCCACTGGAATTGCACGAGACGTGCTTAATATTAACATACTTCTGGTTTATAAAAATAGCTATGAAGCAGTGGCAAGGAAATCTACCAAAGTCTAATGCAATCAAACATTGCAGGAGTGGAAAAAAAGAACTAGAAGCCCTGCTTTGGCCAAGAATCTAAGCTAAGATGCAAAAACGTATATTAATCAAAAGCTACAATGTAATGAATTGCCCACCAGGCAAAACTCCATTTCTGTGTAAGGAGGTAACAGCTGCACAGACCTGCTGGTCACTCAGGCTCCCCTGCAGCAAGGTGTCTACAAAGACATGCCTGTTGAATGTTCTGCCTCGGCGCTCCTTTGTAACCTTCCTTAAGATGGATTCCATCTCCACCAGAGCTTTGGAAGAAAAAAGAAATGTTTATTTTAAAACCTGGTCATCCTGGTGCTGCAGAGAAGCAAATCCATCTTCCCAAGCAGATTTTCAGACCAGCTGTCCCTGCTGGGCTCACTTACAGAAGCAGCCTCTGTTACATGTTACCATCAACTTGGAAGGCAATATTCCCAATTAGCTGAAAATGCAGGCACCAAATAACACAGGTTGCCTATAAAAAGCCATCCTTACAGGTATAACCAATATGTATACTCTGTGAGCTGAAATCACCTAAGGGCAAGTCAAATAACGCCGTCAAACCACCAGAGAATGTATTTCATCAGCCCCCACAAAAACATGCATGAGCCACATAACACTGGTTACATGACCTGCAGGGTTACAATCACTACAGCACCATCGCACCTCCACAGATGAAGCCCCTTTCACCAGGGCTTCTACAGGCACGGTGCAAGAGGATGGCTCCATGCTAAAGAGTCTGCAGAGACTGAGAGAGGAATGGGGGGCAAACGTGGGAGGGTTTTGGCACAGAGTCCACCCATCTGAAGATATGTGAGTGCCTAACTCCTGGTGACTGCTGTGGGAACCAGGGGGAGTTAGGGACCTAGATGCCATTGCCTGTCTGGTTTAAATGACCTACTGAGGACTATCCAAGAAACACGGAGCAGAATTTGGGTCTGAAACTCCATTTACCAAGGCCCTGTTCAGCTCCTTTGTCTTAGAATTACCTTCCTTCCTCCTCTCTGCGTAGGAAGGCCACCAACACTGAAACACCAAGGCACCAAAGCTCACTATCTGGAGTTTGTAAAATTGTGTCCTCAGGCATCATCATACTACAGCTCAGGAACAGAGTGACCATGGGAGGAACGCATTTCAATGGAGTAGAAGTTGTCCTCAGGGTCTGAAACCCACAGAACCAGAAGTATAAAGAAGGAAACACTAGATTTGGAGGATCTACAAGAAAATCTTTAGTTCCAGATACAATCTACTTTTGTTTAGCATCTTATCAATCAATACTGAAATGGTTTAATTATTAAGAACAAAAAAGATAGGACAATCTAAAATTAAAATGACTTACTATAAAATCTATAAGAAACAAAAGTACTGCTATAACAGACCTGAAAATCACGTTATCTTGTAGGAGCACATCAGAGGCTATGACATGGAAGGTGTATCCAACAGAGCAGCACCTCTGTGCTTGTGTGTTCCACCCTGAGAGTTACTGTCTGGCAGTTCAGTCCCCAGATGGTGCATCATTTGAACGCCCATCCAGGCCAAATCAAGGGGCTCCATCTGTCTCCACCTAGCACAGCTGCTTGCCTCCACGAGAGATCAAAAGTGGACACTAGGGAACAGAACAGGAAGGGAGGAAGCACACCCTGATTCTTCCCCTCTACGGCTCTCCAGACTGGACAGACCCCAACACTAGACCTGGAACTAGAGTTCTAGTCCTACAACTTCTCACGTAATGGCAGCTTGCCACTCAACTCCAAAACAATGATCTCGTGTGAGAGTAAGTACGACACATCTGGTAGCTTATGGCATGATGAGCAACTCTGAAGAAAAGCCAAGACAACTGGGCAAATGAAGTGCTTTCCCATGCTATCTAACTCTTAAGTATTAACCAGAGTGGGAGGAAAACTGTAATTTTGGGAGAAACCTACCATCTTCGTAGTGCTTCTTCCTAGTCATGTTTTTGTCAAGAGACCCATCCAAGAAACCTTTTCCAATCTCTGACCAGATCTGGAAGAAGGAACAGAGAGAACACCACCATCACTCACCACAGGCTGAGACTGATGGGACTATTCTATTCTTCCCTACTCAGGAAAATGAAAACATCAAACGAAATTAAGACTTCCTGTCAATATGGAACTAGTCTTCTCTTTAGGATGCCACATCCCATTTCAGACACTATGTCTATGATAGCTGGAATTAAGCTGAAATTAAACAACTGCAATTACAACTGTAGGGAAAAAGGTATGGGTATCTTAAATGGGAGACAGAACCGTTTCTTTCCCACCCTATCACCAGCATATTTAACATCCCCATATGCGGATACAGCTTGAGATCTCAGATTTTCCTTTCTCCACAATGTCACAGATCCTTCAGAAGATCTTCGAAAGGGAGAAGTTTCACTGGCAGTCCCCAGAGTTTAACTGACTTAGGTACCAAAGACCAACTGCCATTGGATCTGGGTTCCTGATCCCCACGGATCCTTTAGAAACACCTCAGACTAATGACAGCAGGATCAGCAGTAGGATCTTGCTAACAGTTTCAGCTTGGGACAAGTGAGGCAGAGCCCTCAAGCTCATACTTTAAAGTCTCAGCAGTAGCTTGTACTAAACTGTATACAGATACAAGCTCTGTGTTTTCAGTTTGGAAAAATTTAATAGGAGATTTCCTAGCTCTTCAGGACACTTACTGCATCGTGGTGCCTGCGGAATCGGATGACTTCCCGGTCATCTTCAAAGCTGCTGCCCATAGCTGTCTGCGTGACAGACTTCATGGCGAAGCCCAGCATGTGCTGGCAGAGTGGCACATGTTGTGCCTCGGGGAGAGACAGCCATTTGGCCAGCAGCTCTTCTGACAGCTTGAGAGAGAATGAACCATTAGTTAGCAGTAACACCAGCAGTCTATTTACCAAACACACCCTGGACACATTCCCACCCAGTTCCTAAGGCAGACCACATTTTCATGGCTATGGAGTAAAGCTAAACTCTTTCCAGGATTCTTTCCATTGTTAAACAGTAACATTTCAGCCTCCAATCTTCTGCTTCTTTCAAGGCCCTCCCCCAACAAGGCAACCCTATCCTCCTTTCTTGTTCCCTCTGTCACAAAAGAAACCTTAAACTTTAATACTAGCAGCTCCAGAATAGGAAAACAGATCATATTCTGGCTGCTGGACTAAATCAACAGAACAGTTCTTCACCTGTTTGTGGCCCCAAAAGCTGGCTCCTTGCTCCATCCTCCTGTCCTGGGAAACATCTACAATCCAGGTGCTCCAGTATATTTAACTGCATCGGGTATCTTGGCACAAAAATTAAGCAAGCCCAGCCCTTCCCCCAACCCAGTGGAGCTAAGGGAACCCAAATATTCACACCATGAAAGGCAGAGGCTGTTTGATATCTCAGATGCTCATAGCTCCAGCATTAATTCGAAGGCAGGTCCTTTATCCTAGTGATCATTCTCAGTAAACCTTCCCCTGTGAGCCACACAGGGCTTCTCTGCTGTACAAAGGCAGTTACACACCTTCTGGATGAGAGCAAAGTTACTTTGCAAGGACTTGGTCACACCGTTCTCATACAGTTTTCTCCTCATGTGGCTCTCTCCCGTATCCCCATTCAGGCTGGACTGGTACCTCAAGAGGGATTTTAGCATTGTCTCAAAGGGATCCACTGAAAGCAGAGAGAGGAAACATCATTCAAAAGTCACACTACACAAGGCTGATGAAATCAGCAGCCTCTTTAATCGGATACTGCTACTTCTGGGCAGTGAGCAAGGGGTGGCTCCTTCCCCTAGAACAGTCTCTTTGGGGTGTCAAGTTTCTCTTGCTCAGTGTGGGCTGGTACCTCATAAAGTCTTTTTTTCTGGGGCTGATTGCCGTCTGCTGACGAGCTCTTCCCAAATTAGCACCTACTGTCTGCCAGGGCTGCCTCCAGCACAGAAGCTCTGAAGCTCCTACAGAAAACCATACCCCACTAAGCCACAAAATGCTTTCTACTGCTAATCACCTTCTTTCCATCTTTGATCCTTCCACACAGACACTTGCATCAGTGTACAAACCGGACAAAACCACATAACTTCCATATCCATGACTCATTTCAGTTAGATTTTTAACTCTGAATTTCACCACCAAGGACCTCTATTTAATAAATTTGCTAAAGGTGTCAATGCAAAACTGTGCAATACAGCATGGCATATGTTTTTCCCTTTCTGTAAACCTTTTAGTGTGTCTTGTGGAACTGTCAGAGTCTTTAAGGAACTATCTGGAAGCAGCAATCAGGGTTTTCAAGAAGGATATTGTCACTGTTTATCACAGTCTGTTATTTCTCCCAGATGGAGAGTGAAACCTCTGAGGCATCAGAAAACATCAAGGCTGGGCTAGACACATATGACTTCACCAGCTGTGGATATATCTAGGATTCCCCACAGAGACTGGGGCCTCATTAGGCTACTAGACAAACATACAAGAAGAGAAAATTCCCACCTGCAGAGGACTTACTAACTAAAGACATAAAAGCAGCTAACAAGGCCAGAGGCATGAATATGGTAATCTTTCCCAAATGTTTTTCTCTCACATCTTTTCCCTTCCAATGTTTTTAAGCTCTGGATCTCACCCTCTTTCCCTCTTTGAATGACAAGGAGCATGAGCATGTGTCTTTTGGCAGAGCAGATGGTACCTGGGGCTCTCCACGTGGCGCGGGCTGTTACGTGCCTCTAGCTGCTGCTGACAATTCCTCCTCCAAGGTACTTTGCCATGGAGCTGCTACCCATGCCACAGATCCCTGCTGACTGGCACTGGCACAGCCAGGCACAATACTGGGTAGCCAGGAAGACACATGGCAGGTGGTAAAGCCCACACAGAAAATTCGGCAAGCAGAGGCATCTGGAGAGGCTGAGGATGCTTAGAAGCAACACCTGCTGAAACTGCAAAGTTTTCCTGCTGCATATGAAAGAAAACTGCTGGATTAGCCATGGGCTCTGTTTCTTTTCTCCCACTGTCCCTAGACTAAACTGGCAATCCCACACCACCGATAGACACTCACTGTTGTGAACTCAGGGCTGCAGAGCCCAGGCTGCCCTTTTGCTGAGGGCTGGCTCTGCCTCCTGCTATTGGAAAGGGCTATTTCTGCACAGCTGTGAGAGGCTGGGGACTTCACAAGGCAAGAACTGCCTCTGGAGAGAGCTCTGTTCTGCCACCACCCGCACTTCATCCTTTGGCCTTGTCTTGAAAACATCTCCAGGGTTACTTTTTCAGCCCTTTTAGTGAAACATATCAAAATTTCGACTGTTCTTTTCACTTACACGAAAAACACTGTTCTTTTCCTCTTACACGAAAACCTCCCCATGCCAAGAACCTCAGAGTGCTGTCCTGGACACCATTGCAAGTAAATATAGAGAAAGGATCGAACTGAGATTGAGCAGAACTGAACATCAGAGATAGAAAGGACCTCTGAACCTGCACAGTAAAATGCTCACAGAACAGCAATGAAGTCCTGCTCAGACAGGCCAGGACCCATAGCCCCATCTCCAGCATTCAGTGTGCTTCAGGTTCATTGCCCCAACCCAAAAAAGCAACATCAGCTCAGGTGAGTTTTCCAAGTTGGTCTCTGAACCCACTGCTCCTGGTAATCCTGCATCAGTCCACCTTCTCCACATCCACATCGTTTGTAGGCCTGAACTGCTTCCCCAGAGCCACTCAGGGGAATCACCAGTACCAGCTGCAAAGTTTTACTTCCTTTGAATTCTCCTTGCAAATTAATCTCAACCAAGCTTTAAGAGCCCATGAAAACATACCAATTTCAAACACTGCTTGAAGCCTAAGGAAAAAGAGTCTCCTGGCATTGGAAATGTTACTAACTATGAATCCAATTAGTCCAGCTTCAAGGCTTTGCTGAGAAATGCATTATCTGCACCTCCCTCTCTGTCTCCAAGAAGTATGGCCATACCTGTGACACACAAAAGAGATGAGAGGAACCTTTGTCTTATACTTGGAGCCAAATCCTGCATCTCAACCTTGGAAACCAACGGGCAGGTATCCATGAAGATGGATGGTGGCCTCAGGCACCCCAGCAGACTGAGGAAGAGTCACAAGGCATGGGTTTTCAAGGGGCCTGAAGAGTCAGGAGTTGGATATAATGCAGCCCACTGTGGGCTGTCTCCTGTCCCACAGCACTGTGTGCACAGGAGAGATATGGGCACGACCACATCTCCAACAAAACTTCAAGCTGCCCAGAGCCAGTTTGTGGCTGAGACCTACTACAACCCCTATTCCCACTCCCCAGGAAAGGGTACAGGAAGGGCTTTGCTACAGCTACTCAGCTACTACTGTTTATACCTCAATGCTTCAGGAAATAAAACCTGTAAGATTCCTCACCTCTAATAAAGTATGAGCACTTCTGGCAAGCATCGGTGCTAAAAGGAAAGCACTGATACAACTAATATTGCTTCTTTTCCAGCTCTGAGATTGTAAGAACCCTCCTTCTCAGGCTCGCTGCCTTTATGAGGATCCCCTCATAAGCTCTTCCTTTATCCGGGCTGAACACACTTTCCCTGGCTTCTTCTGCATGACAGGCTCCCCACTTCTCTGGGAGCACTGGCAGCCTTTATTTGCATTTGCTTTATCTAAAATCATGCCTGAGTCTAGAGGTCAGAGCCAACCACAGGACTCCAGGTCTGACTCATGCTCATTTCGTGCAGAAGTCCTCTCTTTACAGAAAATCCATGACTCCGTGTGTCCTTTTTTTCCCAGGGCCATGTCATCCCACAGGCAATTGACGCAGCCTGCTTTTTCTCCTCCCCTTCCTAGTTCTGCTATCCCAGCCCCCAGGGATACCCATCTCACTCTGCTGCTCTGTGCTGACAAAGGGTTCCAGCATAATGCCATCAGGGTAGAACACAAACATAAGATGGAACATAAGATTTCACCTCCCCAACACTGCATTTCACTTTTCCAAGACAATCCAGCCTTGCTCCCCCTTTCATTTATCACTGTCCAAGCAAATTCTTAACTGAATCCCTGACATAAACACAGTTCTGTCACTTTCCTTGTCTAAAAATCTAATTATCAAAGTACAACGTGCATTTCTCATTTATCCTCCATCCTTAAAAAGAAGTTGTTTAGCCCTCGGCACAGCAGGATACTAGGCTAGTCTGTAGCTGCCTGGGTCACCTAATTTCCCACATTTAAGTCCAGGCACTGTATTCCTCTTTCTCCGGAACTCAGATCCTCCCAAATTCAGAACATTTATGAGAACTTGCCTGTGCAGGGGCCTGTCACCACGTCTCTGAGCTTTGAGAAGGTGACTGTCTGCTTAATTTCCCCCAAACATATTTGAGAGCATTCAGATCTTTCAGGGTGGTTTCCCACCTTCTGGAGTGTCATCGTTATCCACTGTGTCTTGCTGATCCTCGTTAACTCCCACTCCTTTCCCAGATTGTCACCATTTCTTTTTTTGATTCTGTCAGGCAACTGTACATGAAGCTTACCCCTCACGACCCCAGCATAAAGTGAGCCGAGATATCTGCCTGTGCCTAAAGACAACCTACAGGATCAGGTCAGAGGTGTGCACCCAGTCAACCTCGTAAAAGAAAAACTGGGAAAGCAAGAGATTAAACCCAAACATCAACTGAGTTAACTTATTGAGTGTGATAACCTTAGGAAGCAAAATGCCCACCTAAGAGGCTTAGGCCATAAATTAAAATACCCTTCCATGACTAAGACGGTCAACTCAGCTACCAGCATCACCAACCACTTCCAAGACTGGAAGATCATTAAAGGTTTTCAGCACAAAATTTTACACACCAAAAGAAAAATGAAAGTTAAAGAACTGCTCCAAATAATAGTTTGAAAAGCCTTCATGCTGAACCACACAAGGCAGTTATCACAAACTAGCAGAGCTGTTTTCAGACTTAATTTAGCAAAGTTTCCCCTCCTAAACTGTATTTCAAACAGCTTTTAAAATGTATGCCAAGTGGCTACAGGATGTTCACCTTGCTTTATCAAGTGACTAATGAGCATGATACTTTCCATAAAAGTTTGCCTGTAGAGAGATGGTAAAAGATACAAGTGTACTGATTTCTTGATGGCCACTGGACAGCAGTAACTCTTGGTCATTGATATTCAAATCCAGCAAGCAGGACCAAAGTCATACCTGAACCACCATGTCAGCTACAAAGTCTCATTTCCTTTCAACACAGAATGAAACCCAAACTTCCTCTGACATCCTTCCTTTGATGCCCAGCAAGGCCAGAACAAATGGACTCAAAGACAACATAAAAGACACTTACACAACCGGTTGGGGTTAATATGTTGTTTCAGGAGATCAATGGAGCCGAGGCTGACGACAAGACGCCTTCCAAACCAGAAGGAGACCAGCGGCCCATATTTCTCATGAAGGTTCACAAGAAATTCATGTAAGCTGCTGCTGACAATGATATCTGGCAGGTTGCCATCCCTGAGAAACACAGAGGATATCTGGTCATGAACAGCATCCTCTGCCAACGCTGAACTTCATCAATGTGGAGACAGCAATCACTTACTTTTCATCAGTTGGAGCCAGCCCAGGGATACCTGATGCTTGCCTAGAGGCCTAGAGTAAAAAGAAATGCATCAATCTACATGAACTTCAGATTTTATACAGGTCCCACAGCTTCCCAGCAGGAGACATAAATTTTCCACAGCAAGACCGCTACACTACTTACAAACATGAAACAGAAGCTGGATATGCTACATCTGCAGGCTTTAAACCTGCTAAGCTGATAAATCTCAAGTGTGTGCCTGGTGCCACCGGCTAAACCAGGATTATTCATCTGGTTAGATGAAAGATGTCTGCGTAAAGATTTAAAGGGTCAAGTTTGCAATGTGGGACCTGACACAGAGATTTGTCCCGGCGGCCTGCAAAAACGCAAGGCGAGCAGACCGCGCCTTTGGAAAGCGGGATTCACTCCCGGAGCACGTAAAGCGGGAGGAGTGCCGGGGCTGCGCTGTCCCGGGAACGCCCTGCCCGGCAGCTTCTCCCGCAGGCCTCTGCCACGTCCCGCCGGGCCCCGGGGTGCGGGCC
>VZTG01001997.1:1845647-1932422 GCA_013397845.1 Melanocharis versteri | reverse complement strand
GACCGCAGCGCCGCAGCCGCTCTGCGCTGCGGGGCACGGACGGGCGCAGCGCCGCGGCCCGCGGGGCTGGGCTGGGCTGGGCTGGGCTGCTGCGGTACGGGCAGCAAGGGCAGTGACAGCAGCAGGAGTCGGCTGCGGACTTCTGCCTGGAAGGAAATGTTTTAGAGGCCTCCAGAAGAAATCCTGCTGCAAACACTTCTACCCACTCCAGGGAGGAAGATTTTGTCCCTAACTACTAAGTGGCATCTTTTTATCCTTCTTAATCACATGAGGGAACATTTCTTCCCATGTATCTTAAACCTCTGCTCAAGCCGTGCAACCACTGGTGTTAAGTGAAGACCATTACTTAAAGCACATCAAGGAGCCAAACAGTTCCATGATGGAAGTTTGCTTGGAACAAAGATCTTTGCAGAGCAGCCCACAGCAAGACATCCACCTAGTATCTATCACTGTTGAGGGTAACTTTGGACCCATTAGCGTAGTAATAATCAGTACTCACTTCCCTGGGCAGCACACTTTGCTCCTTGACTTGCAGGAAGATTGCTGCTATCAAATGCCCATGTTCTTCTATCTCTCTTGACACTTCCCTGTACTCAGTGAACCCCAGCAAGGCACATCTATCAAAGTCAGAGATTTTAACAGAAACAATCAGGTCAGGTATTTGCACAAGCAATGCTAGAACCAGTGATGACACATCCTGTCAGACTTCAGCACAGCCCAGCTGAGGACTAACAGCTTTTTCCTTATTTTCTAGTTATCTGATAATGCCCAGTAGGATATTGTGCCTCAGCCTGCACCTGCTGAGTGAAACCCTCTGCTCCTAGACACTGAGTGCATATATCCACAAAGCAAACATGTCCTTTTGTACAGCTGGGTGCTGAAGCCCTGCACTCACTTAGGACGTATACTCTGTTGTACGTTGTAGAGTTCTCTGAAATTTACCTGGTTGAGATATTTGGCTCAGGGTTGGAGGAGGTGGGTAGGGAGGGATTGAACATATCACACCCTTCCACCAGACTGACATGGCAAAGGTAAATACTTTTTCATTTAAGGTTATGGGCTGGACAGCATTCATGAATCTTGTGATCCACTGGAAGCTGTAAGGAAATCTGAAGCAATATTTATTGGTAAGTTTTACTTCTTACTCCCCAGTGAAGGTTTATATAGGACACTGGATTAGTCCTGCTCAGAGGTAGCACTGAAGACCAACAATTAAGCAGTTAAGCCTAGTAATCAGAAACCACAGAAAACAGTACTTGGGAACCCTAAGACCCTAAATGCAGTGGTGGGCTAGGAAGTAGATTAACTAGTGGAATTTAATCTCCAGTAAATGTCAAAATACTATTTTGAACAGTACCTCAGTGTGAAAATATGATCATAACAGCTGTATCATCACTTTATCAAACCCAAGAAGATCTAGTTCTAATACCATGGTCCTGGGTATTGGAAGAGAGGTCACTGGCAGACAGTGCCAGCCTTACAAGGATGACTCGGAGCATGAGCCCGTGGCCTGCCCAATGACCATTCTTCTGAAGCTTCTGGTTTTACTGCTTCTCAAAGCAGAATACTGCCCTGAATAGAGCATAGAACTCATTGAGACTGCCAAGTTTGTAAAGGCTTCAATTAAAACTGATGGTGAAATAATGTTAAATACGGTGAGCTTTCTTTCTGCAGGAGGTGGGAACACATTCCGTCTCCTGAAAGCTCTTTATGACAACGGTCTGATGCATGAGATCAGGAAGAGAGTTCTTGAGGTAAAACTGCAGATCCTGCCATTCTGAGCGGCAGGATCTCATGTATGAGCTTTTGTTCAGACAAATCCAAGCTGATTCTGCATTTTTGTCTCTAATATACTTCAAATGTTGAGCCATCTCAGACAAACTGGTGAACTGAAAACTACAGCCAAATAAGGCTGAGTCATTGAAAAGTCTTAAGGTCAGCCTGTCTTCCTAGAGTTTTCTAAATGCAGGATTGCAAGACTGTGGGATGTACAATGCTGCATGGAACCCTAGAAGTAAATCCCTCAAAATACCAAAAAAGAGCAGTGCAGGATTTAATCTATGTCCAGAAACCCTGTTTTTCAGCTTGAGATGTCCACTTCACATCTTGTTGATACAGATGTGTTCATGTTGCAGGTTGTCTGCTAATAAACTGGTGATAAAGTTGGATCCATATGTGCCTTTTAGACAGTGTCCTGTTGATGTTGAAAATTATGTAATTTTTGTATCTCCTTGGAACTGAGAGGTGTGAGTGCCATTGAGCCCTTCTGGTCAGCAGCACCAGTCTAGCTGGTGAATCTCATAAGGCACAGCAAAGATACACCATCTCTGGAGGAGAGCAGAAGCAAGGTGTTCCCTAGCAATGTGGAATTGCAAATGACTTTATGGAGATTTATACAAGCCACAGTAAAGCCAGCTGCCAAGAATAAAGGTTAGCTAGGCTTATCTTAATATATAGAAATTCACTGTCTGTTGTGGGAACAGACACCAGAAAATGTCCAAATACCAGTTAAGTCTGGATAACTACTTGGTTATATTATCACCAATTGTCTCAAGACAGCTGTATTTTTACAAGTTGTTCAGCATTACTTGTATACGTGCATATTTGTGTGGCATTCTTCTTTGTTTAGGTATTAGTACTCAGTAGTAGTACCTAAACAGTGCTAAGCTGGTCATGGTACTGGTAGACTGATGCTGTGACGTTGCACTGAGCTTCCGATGGTCTACTCTCTTCAGAAGCTGGTTAAAAGCCAGTTCAGGTATTTCCTGTAACTGCAGTAGAGGCAAATCTCTCCTCTGGTAGTAGCACTGACAGCCTGCCTGGTAAGTTCTCTCCTGTGGGGTCACAGAGTTGTGAGTACAAGGCAGGCAGCAGTTAGTGCTCTGACACAGAGAAGCTACTGCCCACCTCAGAACCTGAATTCTTGTTCTGCTTTTCACCTGTAAAATCAGCAGTGAGATGAGCTAGAAAGACTAACTCTGATCTGACTGGTGAGTCTCTGAGACTGACAGAAGATGCTATAAAATGCAGTTCCTAGTTGTGATACTGCAGACTGATCATTGCTTTTTGTCTTTCAGGATGGGATTCCTTACATGGGATCCAGCGCAGGAACCAACGTTGCTACCGTCAGCATCAATACCACCAATGACATGCCAATTGTTTATCCACCTTCCCTGCAGGCTCTAGGATTAGTTCCTTTTAATATTAACCCCCACTACCTGGACCCAGACGTTAAAAGCACTCACATGGGTGTAAGTAAAGCACATCAGAACCAACACAGTAAACAGGGTGAAGAGTAGCAAAAATAGTGTGTGGTTTTGAGGCCTTACAAAGCTATAGAATGTCAAGCAGCTGCTCCCTAGAGAAAACTGGAAATGCCAATGAGGCAGTAACATTTCACTTCCTCCTAAAACTTTGGTTGGGGAGAGGAGTTGGCAACAGTATTACTGAACAAAGTGTTTTTCACAAAGAGCAGCTCTGCAATGTCTGAAATACTGTTGCTTGATATCTGGCATAGAATGGAGGAATTTAAAAAAAGATAAACCTGAAGTGTTAAGATGCAAAGCACTGTGGTTCTGGAAAGTTCTGTCTTACCTGCTGCTTGGGAAGACCAAACTTAAACACAGATTAAGAGGCTTAAGTATCTGAAGGTCTGAAGAAACAATCAGAACAGGGAGATCTTGAGATTTATACAATTGTTAAGAAAATACCTGGGCACTGGTGTCCTTGCAGAGAGCACAGCCTGTAATGTCCAGTACAGCGCAAGCACATGCACTAGTACAGCTGGAAGAAAAACACTTGATCTATCAAGCACAAAGACAGATTTCCATACAGTGGGGATGAGCTGCTTCTTGAATAGCACATCAACTGATTCCTCAGGGAACAATCTGTGTGGTGCATCTTTTAACAACCTAAATACCTCCCTCCTTGTCATCAAAATTCCATGGTTAGAGGAAGTATTAAGAATTAGGGAACAATGAAGAGATGGTGGATATGGGTGGGCTTCTAGAATTTAGATGAAGTTGTAGGTATTCATTTAATCAGCTTGTCACTAGATAAGCAGGCAGTCTTTTCCCTATAAATAACTTTGCTCTCAGAGGAGGCTGGAAGCTTTGTGCCGTACCAAGTCCCTGCTGTGTTCCTACGTTTCCTATTTCTTTACTGTTGCTCAGTTCAGCAGCAAACCTCAGGAAACATGACAGAGCTGTTCACAGAAGGAAATTCTTCAGTGTAATACCTACTTGAAGACAAACAAGCAAATATTTAATCACTGAAAATCCGTGATTCACTACTTTCTTTCACGAAGGTGGCACCTAAGGCATTTGCCTCTACCACCTTCCTGGTAGTATCAGTACTATCTCTGCACACAGAGATTGTACTAATTAAAAAAAATGGATGAATGGAGTAGAAATAAGTGTTAAGGCTTTTCAGGATTGGGATTGTGTGAGTTCTGTTTGATAAACCTGCAGTAAATTGCTGCTAGTGATGAAGGGTAAAACATGTATCTATTAAGAGTCAATCCTACCATCCCATTCTGCTTGAGGGGAAGTGCCTGCTTTGTTTAATGTCATGAAATTGCTTGATGTCGTGTTGCCTGGATAGCTCCAAGTCCTACCTTATGGCCTGGGAAGCTAAATCTATGCTCATGATTGCAGGAGACAAGAGAGGAAAGAATCCGCCAGTATCATGAAGAACCAAACACCCCTCCAGTTCTGGTGAGTAGTGGCTCCCTGTCAGGAAGCTCCTGGCTGTAGCATGATAAACATTTTAAATGCATTCATAGCTCTCAGTGTGGCTTCCCCACCTGTCAAGACTTACAGAACCATGGCTTGGAATGCTAATAGTATTCTTGTTAAGAGCTTCAGCCTTGCATATTGCTCATTGCAGAAAATGGGTTAGAGCCAATGAAATGCATACTCCTGTCAGTGTTGCTCAACACTATTTTAGGCAGCTCTGATCTTCTCAGTCACTGGCCACCAGGCATATATTGTGTCTTGGGGGAGTTGTGCATGCAGATGGTACAATACCTCCCCTTAATCTTTTTGCACATACAACTTTAATCTCTGTAATACGGTTTCTGAATTTGCACATTCAGTAGTATATATGTAATTGCCTTACATCTGTCTGGGCAAGTGGGACCTCTACAGTTCCGGTCCCCGTGTTTGATCTTGTAGTATAAAGTTTGTGCTCTAACAAACCCAGCTGGCTGTTGCTTGGCCCAAACTGGATCTAAGAATGGTGGGGTAGTGGAAGTAACTGTGGGAAAAAACAGTTTCCTTTCCTCCTTAATGGTTTCTCCTTCAAGAGTGAAAAATGAAATAAACAAGAAAATCAACTCCTAAAACAAGATAACTCACCTAATTTTGTCTTTACCTCTTTGTTAGGCAAACAAGAAGGTTTAGTCTGTAGTCATGGTGAGCTGCACTAAGACTGGCCTGCTTGTGACAAGCATTCTAACCTCTCACATAGCTTGAAAATCATGTTAAATGTTTCCTCCACCAGGGCTTGCGGGAAGGTACGATGTTGTTAGTGGAAGGAGATAAAGCCACGCTGCAAGGAGTGACAGGAGCACGTCTGTTTTTGAGGTAAATGCTTCACTTGTATTGATATCCTCCTTCAGACAAAAAGGAAGAGAGGCTTCTGTTAGACTCCTGGCACATGCTGCCTGTCCCCCACATCAGAAGTTATTTAACCCCTTGGTTCCATTTCTCTGGGGAAAATGCGAGTATTGTTTAATGCTCCAAAGGAGCCGGCAGTATGACAGCACTCTAAAGAGTGTCTGACTAACCTAGCACGTGCTTTGGCATTGCATCCATTGATGCTTAAGTGTTTCCAAAGTGTAGTTACCTTTCACAGAATGAGCCCAAATAGTCAGCTCCTTTATTGAAAGCCAGGAAAATGCCAGTTAGGCCCTAACGCATTGAACTCCAGAACAAGGGAATCTATATCTATAATCGTGGACTTTATTAAGAAATCTAAAATGCGTGTCACATGATGTGGGCAAAGAAGGGAGTCAAAACTCTGCTTGTTCAGAGTAAGGGTGCCTTGATCCATCCCTAGTAACAGACAGAAGCAGAGTAGTCCCACCTCCCGTTAAAGCTCACAGCGCCGTTTGTCTTGTTTGCAGGGGTAAGAAACCAACTGAACATGAGCCTGGAACAGATTTCAGTTTCCTCCTGACTGACAGTAATCCCCTGAATCCATAGCCTTCCATATTTTGCAGCAAAAGTTACTATATGGGGAAGACAATGAGGAAGAAGGAAAGAGAAGCCTGTAGTCCCTGGGTCGGTGGGGAACTTCAGCTTTATAAATAAAGATCAATATGCATTAGCGGGCTCTTTTCCTCACCGCGATTCATGTCTCGGACCTCTCCTTCCCAGCAAAGAGACACTTTTTATTGCAATACTTGGGTAATCATAGCTATTCAAAGCTCGAAGGGGCCTGTACATTCATGTATCCACTTTGATTCCTTCCCCACTAAAAAAAAGAAGTTGCCGTAACACAATTAAGACAGGACACTGAGTCAGCTGTTCCCACTGCCTACTTTTACCTGCTAAATAAAAGAACTGTTCATTTAGTGTACTCCCACACTTAGTTTAATTTTTGTGCTATTAATAAAGGAAGAAGTTACGCATTCAATTACTTTTATTTGCTTTAGACTCATGTTAAATATATACAATGCTAGTTATGTACAAAAGTGTGCATGTTAAAAATTTTCAGGTTACAAACTTGCAAATCCTAGAAAAGTGCAAAATTTTAAAACATCTTCCACCATGCTGTACAGGAAAAAAATCCATCATTAGCCAATATACACACTCTTAAAACATATTGATCAAAACAAAGTAAGACATACAATATACTCTTAAAGCACCCAGAGGGAAAAAGATATTGCACAGAAGACGGACAGCAAGTTCATTACAGTGCCTGAAGGCTCATTTCTGAAAGTAGCTATTTCCAACACTCCTCAGACCTAACACTTAACTCTTTAAAAAGGCATTTTTTGGCATTTAAAAACCCATTTGTCATCACATAATTGCACAATCTGTAAGAACTACCAGATGATATGGTTAATTGTTGCTGTAAGGCCTTTGCTTCCACCCCCTGATTAGCTTCAGTAAAAATTCATCAGGCAAACTGAGTAGCATCACAGCTTCCATCAAAACACTGACCAAAGGGAGGCAAGTCTCACGTGCAGCATTTCTCTAATCTCGTATTAAGTTGCTCCTGCAGAATCAGAATACGTATTGCAAGTTTTTCTTGAATTCTTTTTTCCCCTCATGGCTTTCTTTAAGAAACAGCTCACAGCTGCGTATGACTAAAGTAGTACTGTCAGGTGCAAGACTTAAGTTTATTTTAAAGCTATTTCAAGGCAAAAAATATGGCTCCCTTGAGAGGAAAATACTGACTAGATAGGAAGCTAAATAAACAAGTGGTCTCCAAGTTCAGTTAGATCGATGATATATATGGCTGGATGTTTTATATTCCAATCTCAAAACACCTTAGCAGCTTTAAACCATGATCTATACTGACAATCATGCTTCTGGGACAGAAGATGTGTGATAAAATTGTGTCTGTGCTGAGTATAAGCACAGACCTAAACTCTGGAAATACCTGCCAAATTTCTCAAGTCCACTGGACAAAACTAAGAACACCACACACTGAAGGAGCTCTATTGAAAACAAGTAAAACACCTATTTTATTTGGGCCACGTAGGTAAATGGTAACTAAAAGAAAGACACACCAGTCTTCCTCCACAGCTGCACAGCAAAAAGGGGAGTTAAAACTGAACAAACCTGAACTAAACACTGCAAGCAGTTCCTCACATATGGGGTGTTCCAGACTGCAGTGAGATGAATGGCACTCAACTGAGACTGCAGATTCTATGCAGAAACTATGGTGCCACTCAGAGGCATTTTTACATTCAGCCATCTGATATCCATAACGTTGAAGAAGGAACAATAGCATTTTATTGATTTTCGATTTTTTTTTAATGCAGTAGCTTCTCAGAAAACCCTTGCTTCCTTCAAAAGTATGTGCTTACAAGGGCAATTTAGTAATATTAAGATTGGCTCCTTGGAATGGAAGGAAAGACATCTTTCAAACACTTCAGTTGACTCTACAATTGGCATACAATGAACCCATATGTATATGATACCATGGAAAATATATGATACTCTCCCCAAAAGGAGACTACCAACAAGTGTCATGTTTACACCCAAAACCAACACAGCTTTTAAGCCATAAAGCATAAAAAGACCTAGAAAGCACTGAAGCACATGCTTGAATTTCCATTCAAATAAATATAACCCTATGTAGTGCTTTCACATAACAGTATTTAAGAGATCAGGCCCTAGGCTCATATTAGGATATGCATTTATAAGTGCACGCCTTTTTTTTTTTATTCTTTGAAAGGGAAAAGAAGAAAATATTCACAGCACCTTGGCTCAGCACTTAACATAGCCAGCAAGGTGCCTGTAGCAGTGGAAGACAGGAATGTTTCAGGTGACAATACAGAGCATGTGTCTACAGAGACTCTCAATACAGGAGCAGAAGGAGGTCGACATCTCTACACCCCTTCTAGCTCTAAAGCTCCCTACCATTCTGTAAGCTGTATATAGATACACGTTTTCAACTAAATACAAGTACACAGTAAAAGCTTTGTGCAGCATTTGGTTCCTTTACTTATCTTTTCTAATGACTTTGTTGATTAAGATTGGGAAAGATTTGCAAAGGAAACAGGGAGGAGGAAGACATGGTTTAGGGAAGTGAGGTATACAACTCCCATTGACTAAAGCAGGAGTTAAAAGACCTACCTAATCTGTGCATTACAAAAATAAATTTATCATTCCTGCAGGACTATTTTAAAGCAGACTGATGTTACCAGTCCCATACAGAATTTTTCCAGTGCAGAAACTTAGTTCTTTGCGCTCATTTAAAGGACAAAGAAATAAGGATCCTCTTGAAAGTTGTATAAGACAGCCAATTGACTTGGCCATTTAAAGCCTGTGAAGACTGATAAACCTGTTTTGTGATAATGATCTAAGGTATGCCAGAGGGGAAAAAGCTTGTTTAGATCAATGTTGCAGATTAGCAAAACTATTGTAATATGGATGTGGGTGAGTTTGGGTTTTCTGGAGGGGAAGTTGTGGGGGTTGGGGGTGTTTTTGTTTGTTTTGTTGGTTTAGGTTTTTTCTTTTTTTCTCTTTTTAATATCAAAAAGGCTTCCTAAAAAAACCTGATTTCTACAAAGATTATTAACCATCAGGAGAAATGCAGTTACTTTAGGACTGGGATTATTATTTTGTGCTGGTAAGGAACATGGATGATAGAAGACATGGTTTCTACATATCCTATGAGTGAGTAATGGATAAGTGTATTGATACAGAAAAATTTCCCTAACTCAGATGCTAACTTGAGGAGCATTTCACTTTCTGTATGCTTGTATAGTACAAAACCAGCAAAGACTAGATGGAATCCTTCACTATAAATAAAAAGACAACTAAAAATACTATCAAGAATTATAGGTAAATTGATTAAGAGAAATTTAACAAACATTTTACTTAAAATAAAGGAGACGTCTTCTAAATATCCTTTGGTACGCAAGTTCAAAACTGTGCTAGGAAGAATTCAATACTGCTAACTACTTGATCTCATTTATATACAGGCATGAAAAGTAAATCAGTTTTCAGTTTCTTTTAGATATATATATATTTACACTCCTACTTACTCATTTTCAAAGGTAATTATATGTTAAAATTTGATAAATATTATTAGAGTTGTTGCAAAAATTAAACATAAGAAGATATCACAGAGATCCTGACAAATGTAGTGCTATGAAACAAATGTCACTTAAGACTTGTTTGTTCTAAATTCCTCATTGGAATTCTCTGATGTCAAAACTTTACTTTTACACTTAAACAAATCTTTGATCAAAACCAAAGGAGAATCTTATTTCACCAATACTACCTGAAAAACAAACCCTAAGCTTTATTGACTTGAAGAAATCAAAGTATTATGGAAGTCAGTTCACCAATTCACAGTGCACTGCATAACAGGCTGCAATTCAACTGACCTAAACAGCTGATCAGAAAAATTATTTTTGATTTTTAAAACATTATTTTCTACTTTTTATGCAAATTAGTCAAACGCAAAAGAAACAACATACCAGCTAATACCCACACTTATGACTCTTACCTTTTATTTAAAGCTGTTTTTAGATAAAGGCAAAGTGCAGACCTTCAAAGCTATGGAGGTCTTTCCAGAAGGCCTCTGGCAAGGATGCCAAGCGTGTGATGGTGAACACCTCCCACCCCCCAGGACCAGATCTCAGATCCACAGGCCATGGATGTCGTCTTCTACCTGGGGCATAAAGCAGCTCAGAGCTCACCTGTCTCCTCCTCATTCTGCTGCTGCTGCTTCGTGCTGAGCACAGACTAGCCTTGAGTTTGAGAGCCCAAGAACTGTTCACGTTTATACCTATCCCAGGTATTTGTGACGATCACCCAGTGCTTGTGATACACTGAAATTCTGGTATTCAAATGTCAAAGGTCTTCGTCAAACTATTTCAACTATTGCAACATCATATTTTGCTTAAACTGACACACTGTATTCAGTATTCTTTAATATTGAACTACTAAAAATATGAATTCAACTGGTGTATAAACGTACCTAACCCACAATAGGATGTTTTCAAATGCTTATGCAAACCCCTCTGTGCAAGTGACAAGAAGAAAACTGTGCTCCCACCAAACACTACAGAAGTCCCATCTCCATTTTTGCACTTGATTCTGATAGCCCAAAATATGACAATTTCCTGCCCCCTTCCCCTCCAAATAAACACTTAGCCTTGTATATCCATTTAAACACAACATTTATGCACACATATTAAATGCATAAATTCAGTGCCCAACTGGGTTTTTTCAATCTCCCATAACACAGAAAACTCACATTCTGAGCTGAAATACTTCTGAACTACTCTCCAAAGAGCTCCCCTGAAATCCCTTCTTCATGAAATCATAATGGACAAACATACTTCACATTCTCATGTACAAACTTCATACTTCCACAGTATCCTTAGTATTCTTATTGGATAGGTAATTGATTAAAAATAGTATTTTTCACTTCTCTATAGCTTATTTGAAAATATAGGATGTGGATTTTTTTATTGTTTTTTACATACATGGAGTACGAAAAAACCCACATCACTCTACTTTTGGAAATTTAATCCTCTCTTGGCAAGTGACTCAGGAAAATAATTCTTATTTTCTCCTAACTTTCCAGACAATCCAGTCTGTCACAGTGATTAGGCAGAATATTGCAACTATGCATAGACCCACTTGCTCACTAATCTGATTTATTATTCCATTTACAAAAGTTAAGAAAAAGCAACACAACTTTCTTTACAAAGTACACTAATCAGCCATCAAGAAGGAATTTTTTTTTCCAGTAAAGAAAGTGAGGAGGAGAAATCAGTTTGAATGAGACTAACATAACTTGTAAAGATTATCCTTTAACAGGGTAAGGAGGTATTATTATTTCTATAAAGTTAATAAATATTGTGCTTAAAGTTAATGAAATGAGATAATACATTATATTCCTCAGGTAGTTCAACAACTCCCCAGCCACAGGGAATATCTGATAACATTTATGAGAGATACAACACACATTCATTTCAATAAATAAATAAAAAATAACAAGAAAAGCGATGGCAGAGGGAAGAAAGGGGGGACCCAAAAGGGAGCATAGTAGCTAACAATCACTTATACCTGCCCTGTATCTGTACTCCCCTTATCCCATGGGATTTTCTTCTTTTAATACATACATGAATATACAAATATACACATACAGACATATATATACACATACACACACCTTCGCATGCTGATCTGGAAATTCGTATTTCTCCCTCAGCACTTGGCTTTTCTAACAGTATGGGCTTTATAATTTCAATCAGTAACATTAGAAAAAGATCAGATTGATAGTTAAATGCACACCCTTCTATCATCATGTATTGCTCAACCAAAAAGAAAATCAGTAATGGCTTCTCCAAAACATAGTAAGCAACTGGATACAGCACACATAAGGATCTGATATTTTCTTTTACCAGGTCTTAAATGCATTTTGAAAATGGATATATCATCTGTTTTTCCCTGCTTATTTTTACAGAAAATAAAGTATGGCTAACAACTGGTTTGGCGAACACCAAGCCAAGAAACAAACAGGTGCTATTTTTAATTGAAGTGTGCTGCATTGTTGCATAATGATTCTGCAGTGGAAATTTATCTTTTGTTTGCAGGAGTTGCCTTACTAATGAAGCAGATTGATCTTTGACCAATACAGATAATGAGTCTTCCTCTATATTTCTGCAAGATATTAAATATATCATGGGATTTCTTCTTGTATGTCTTAGTCTACTTAACAATATAAATAATTTTCAGCAGCAATTTTTCCTACCTCCTTCAGCTCCTTCACCACCTCCAACTCCTTTGAAGTTATTCATGTCTGTACTTAAAACAATTTCTGATTAAGTAGTGCAACACGGATGTTCCTTGCAGAACAGCCTAAAACTGGAACTACACAAAAGAAGAGAGCAATAGCCATTTACATGAACGAATTGCAATAAAGTTCGTTAGGCTAACAAATGTATCGAGAAGGTGTTAACTGCCATCTCTCCAATTCTGAATCCAACCATTGCAACTAGCAGAGTTTCAGTTTACTGGGGAATAACAGTGCTGTCAAAGCAAAGCCAAGTATCTTGTTTGTTATCAAGGAGCATCTGGCCCTACTCAGCTTTAAATCAAATGCTACTTATCTTAAATTCAGTTAGTAATCTTGGGGTTTGGAGACTTGTGGGGGGATTGTTCGTTTGGTTTTTTTTAGCCCTCCCAAAACACAGTTTTAGCAGCTGTTGAGAGAGGGATTTTGCTGTGAACAAGTCAATACAGTTAAAGAAAAATATGCAAGCAAGCCAACTTGCATGAGTACGTAAGCTTACTACTATACCTCTACCATAGGTTCTTCATCAACAGACTTAAGAATCAAGGCCCTAATTACATATATATACATTTAAAGTGACCAAAAGATTAAACATTTTTCTGGAATCCATGAGAGAAGGTAGAAGCAGCAATCACTTGGAATCTTGAGTGTTATATTCAGTCTCTCCTGATGAAATCTGGCTGAGCCGTTTGCTTGATCCCCACAGCTTTCGGGAAAGCTGACCTGAGCGCATCTGTTTAAAAGTAATTCAGAGAAACAAAAGGAGGGGGAAGGGATAAGGTGGATAAATTAAAAAGGAATTCAGACACTGAATCTGGTGAAATGCAGACACTACAATGTACTGCATAAACAAAACTATACCAACAAAAATTATTTGAAAAGAAACTAAAAGTTACGCTTAGGGATGATTCTTGGGACTGACAAAAAACAAGACACAAAACACTAACCACAGTCTTCTCTGATTTTGAACAGTTAAAGGGATATTACCTACTAATGTGTACTTATATGCTTAACCTACTTCAAACGGCTTAGAAAGAGTGTTTAGATTGCTATTTTGATAGGAAGGGAAAAGAAGAGGTGAATGCCAAGCAAAAATGAACCAAATGAGAAGAAAGGACATTTTATTTTAGAGATTTCAAACAGAAATTGCTAGAAGTGAGAAAAAAATAGCCAAGATGCAGGACAGTGATAGCAGAATGAAGGAAAAAGAGAAAGGTTATCTCCTGGTGTCAAATTTATACAGTCTTCCAAAGATCCTGGGTGAAGTGTTCAGAGGAATGTTTAAAGCAGAAGTAATTCATACGGAGTATTCCATAAGATAAGACAGATAACAAGCAACCAGAGGCCATATTAAATCCAGCAACTGGTAGGTCTGCAATCTGACAACAATTTGTAAGAAACTCTTAATTACCTAAGCACAAGGTTGATGATTGGCCAGTAGTGATCAGCCTGGCAGCTGATTAGGCTCAGAAATTCCTTGCAGTTCAATACGCAAGATTCATGCTGTTACAAGTTCGAGATCAGGTCCTCACAATTATTACTACAAATGTAACACACTTCAGAGCTGCATCAGCACAGCAGCAGTGTTCTAGAAAAGGCACAGCGCTGACCAGGATTAACACCAACAAGTGATAATTACCCAGACTTCTGCAACATCCAAAACAGCTAAGTAATTGTTAAAAATACAAAAATATTCATTATACTTCATATTAGATACTGTCAATGCAGAAACACTAAAGGCCAATCTTAATACCAAGCAGCGTTTCACTTTTTGCACATTAAAGTAGGTCCGTGCTAAGGATCCAATCCTCTGTCCTAAGGATCAATATCACCACTGAAAGCCAGAACTACAACACTGTCTTCTGTATACGGATAAAGTTCCAGGAATTAACACATTCCCTCCAAACTAAAAATAAGTCATTCAACAAATGAACACCCCACATACACACACTTTTCAAATATATTGATTGATGCCCTTATAGAAAACTAGAAAATCTGGGACATAATGTTGTTCCTTATACGTTTGTGTTTAAAAAAAAAAATCTATTTACACAGATATTAAGCTTGCATATCATCTGAACTGTAAACAGAAAATCCTGGGAAAAAAGTCATTGGAAAGCCTCCATAACCATAAAAGGAATCCAGTCTTTGAAACAACACTTTCTGCATAGTTAGAAAAATAGATGTGATTAAAAAATGAAAATAAGAAAACAAAAAGCCTTCAGTCTAATGATACACACAAATTTCAGCCTGCAAAAGATCTTTTCTATGGAATAGGAAGCTTAGAAATGACAGTGACTTTAAAACTGCTGTTACAACCATATGTTTAACCACATAATAATCAGCTCTTTTTCAATTCTACAATAGAAAACTGAAAGTCAGTGGAAACCTCCCCTCCATATCCAGTGCAAGCAAAATCAGACTACCATTGTGTGAAGCCTTTCTCCAATATGAAACTATGTACCTCCTAGCAAAAACATTTTAGAATACTGACAAATGAAGTTGCTCTATTTTCACATTTAAAATATAAAATTAAATTAATACACACTTTTCTGGCATGTACTAAAGATCATGCAAAAGTGATAATCACATTTTCAAATAAATACATAGCAGCACAACAGAGATTGAGTTATAATGATAATAAGCAATTTTAAGTTAACTCAAGTACTTTGAAAGTCATGACAAGAAGTAATTAAAGCAAAAACTATGTTTTGCACAGAAAAATTGGGCATATCTATTTGAGAGATGGATGCTCTGTAATTGATATTCCATATGCAGAACCAACAAGTTTATATTCACCATATGGAGCACAGGCATACTGGGAACCTACAGAAGTGATTCCCCTGTGCATTGCCATTAGAGACTCTTAACAGAAAGAAGTAATACCTTTTTCCCCAATGTCAGTCAATGCATATTAATAGATACCTGATAGAAACAATAAAAAAAATAAAGTAGCTTGCTCTCATTTCCAATTTTCTTCTGGAAAGTTATTTCATCAAGAAGAGGCTGACAACTCTATCCTGTTCAGAAAAGGTTAGCTATTGTGACTTTGCTTATTCAGATGTGAGTGATAAAGTCTGGAAGTTAGTCCAGCTGAGCTTCCCATCTGCGATCCCTACATACCTCTGGTTCTTAATGAGAACTTTCAGTAGAGCAGTCTCAAAAGTTATTTGTTTCCCACTGAAAACTGAAACTTGCTCTTAAATTTACCCTGCCATAGAGGAGACCTCTTGCTCAACTGGAAAGCAGAAATAAGTGAGCTTCCCACTGTTCGGTAGAAAAAGTTCTTGATGGTGGGTTTTACCTCTGCTGGCTTGCCAACACCAACGATAATCAACTTGCCGTCCTCCAAGCCAACAAGGATGTGGCTGTACTCTTTGGTGACAGAAATACAGTGGATTGGCAGTCTCATGGCTAACGGGGAGATGCTCAGACTCAGGCTGAAAGCAACAAAAACCACAGAGAGAAAGTGCATCATGTATTTGCTTGCACATACTGCAAAGAATCACACGCAGGTGAAACCGCTGTCCACAGGATGCACTATAAAACACAGTTTCTCAAGGATATAATCTGCAGTTTCAATTATCTAACTGTATCCCAAAAATCTAATTGTATCCCAAAATAGAGCTTCAATAACAAGAACAGGTGTGCACAGGTAAGTCAGTAAGCTAAGACATTTTCATTGAAGAACAGTGACACTAGTACCACAGCTGCCTAAGTGACAAACATCCCTCCCATACTGAGGAGCAATGGAGCTCTAAAGAGCTAAGCAGTAAGTGGAGCTTAAAACTCAGTGCAGAACTACATGAGGCTTGACTCTGCAGTTGCTGAGGTTCCTGTGACTAATCAGGGGACAAGCACAGTTTGCAAACTGACAGCTCCTCCTGTAAGTTCTAGGTGTTTAATTGGGATAAAGGCCTGGGAAGAAAGATCTGTTACAACGTCTCATTTTATTTTTCTCCATATCTTAGTTCCACTGAAAACATTTTTTCGGGGAACACAGAAAAAGCAACAGCTACCACCTATAGGACCACACAAAGTTCATTACACAGCCATTTCTCAGTAAGTCTCCATATTTGTATCTCAGTAAAAATGGTGGTACATTACCTGTAGAGATCCCGTATGGAAAGAAATCCCTGTAAGCTGCCCATCACGATATACTCGCCAGTTACACACAGATCTGACACTTCCTCCTTCAGGGTCTCAGAACCCAGATATTTCCCATTGACAGAATAGAGATGTAATGCATTCTTATCCTGAAGAGATCAAAAAATAATATGTAACAGAGGACTGATAGGATAAAGAGTACAGTACTTGTATCTTTAGCTCATTAAAAGGCACTAATTTGGCAACAACCCACAGACATAACGCTGACAACATTTTCCTTGTTGAGTGATACAAGAGTAGTGAGCCTACACTCAATGTGTATGGATGTAAGGTCCTGTACGGGAGTTTTTTAAGCTACTTGTTGATGTAACGTTGTAATATCTCTCTTACTCCATTTAATCAATTCTAAATTTCCTGGAAACATCCATGGATTTAATAGACCGGTCCCTATTTTCTAAGAAGTTTTCTTAAGAAAGAAGGAAGTAAGACTGCACTCATCTTCAGCCTTGCTACCACCTTCCTTCCCTCTCTTGCCCTCCCAAATTGAAAAGCAGAAGAAAACAAGCATATTTCCACAGAGTGAGATCCAGAAGCACTTTCTAGACAAGCCAATGACTTCTTGCTGGATTATAGACACAACTAACAAGACCATCCTAAGTTTTTCCAACCTAACATTACCTTGGATCTCTTCTCTCCCCATCTTCCTAATATAGTTAGTACGCCTATATCAAAAAAATTTGTTTTCCAAGAAATTTCCCATGTTTAAAGAAATCACAACAGCTCTACCGTTATTAAAGCAACTACACAGCTCCTCAACAGACATAACCTTATAGCTGTATTTCCAATCCCAGACTAAGAAAATGTGTGGACACTGAGCATCTTGCACCCAGAACTTACAGCTCCCCTTATAAGCCTCTGTTTCTGTGCACAGTGGAACTTGTTTCCCCTGGTTTTCCAGTCCAAAGTGACTCTCCCAGAAAGATCCATTAGTGTATGTTTGAGCATCTTCCTTGCAGGTGTTTGGAGATTTTCATGAAACTCACAGGAGCACAATATGCCTGTCATTTTCCACTTAACCAAATTTCACTCAAATTGGCTAGCAAAATTTAAAAAATATGGAAACTGACACTGCACGCTCAAAGAGCCTCATTACTTCAGGAAATAAGATAAAATTAGGTACACTTATGATTAAAATCTCCAGTGACAGAAACAGAGGTTTTCCATGAACTTAAGTACCTTGAGAGTAGTCTTTCCTTCCACGCTGGTGTGGACAACTATATGGCCTTCCCAGGACACAGCCAGATTGGGAACAGTCAGCAGGAGAGAGCTCTCACAGGGTGGCCGCAGGGTCCTCACGTACTGACCTTTCCGAATGGTGCGGACAATAACAGTGCCATCCTGAAGCAACCACATTTAGGGGAGTTGATATTCAGCAGCTAAGTTAGCACAACACTCAGTATTTACACACAGAGGATACAGGCACTTAAATCCTTAATGCGAGATAAGGACTCCTGAGCGTTAGGAACTCTGCACAAAGAAGCCTTCCCCTCAAGACCATGTACTATAGGCATACGAAATAAAAAAAAGCAAGTAGGGCAAGAGGGAAGATCGGCAGCAAATCAGCCATTTCATAGGCCTCATTTCTGAGTAGGCATTATGTGGAGTACAAAGCCAGAGTTCAGCAGCCTGCCTGTGCAGTGACAGCAAGGCAGACCACGAGCAGGTGGCACAGAACCTTCAGGGTTAACAAAGCAGAGAAGAAACAGAAAACTGTTGCTATGAGAAGCTTAAAATCTCCAAGAAAGTCCACGCATATTAAAGCTCATTTGTGCAGAATAACACCACATGGTAAGTGAGGCCTATGCTCTGCACAGCAGTTTGAGACAGTCTGATTTAAGCAGGCAGCAAAGGAGATGGCACATATCTTCTTGATACGCAAGGCTGAAGAAAAAGATGGTGAAATAGTGACTTTTTTTGTATTACTCTTAATCAACTTCAAACTTGTTCTATGATTTGAGTTTGGTTGAGAAGAGGCAAAAAAAGGGAAAAGTAGGAAGGTGCTTACCCTGGATCCTGACACTGCCATATCCAGTTCAGTGCTGATGCCAACACTCGTAACTTCGTCAGTGTGCCCATAAAGGATCTGTAATGGCTTAGGTGCCAGGCCTACAGGCACTCCTCCCTGAGAGTAACAAAAAGTGCAATGACACATTCTCTTGCAGCTGAAGGACAAACAAAAAAACCTCCTGGTATCTTCAGTACCAGTTGTGTGAGGTGTGTATCTGACAGAGGCCAAAGCCAAAGGCATAACTCACCACTCCAATATCAATGTATTGCCCTTTATGTCAGCACCTCAATGAAACCCCAAGAATGAATGAACATGTAGTTACTGTGTGGGTGGGAGACACAATGTTACTTAGCTGACTCCTCCCTATCCCTGCAGGTGTCCAGGAGTGCAAGGACCACAGCGAGCAGGCCTAACAGGAGTTGTTCACATACCCCATCCACACACTTGTTCTTCACCTGTGAGTCTGGGCTTGTCCAGTTCTTAGAGCTTACCCTGGAATCAAGCACTGTCTTCACAATCAAGCTTAAAGAAGCTGAAAGCTATTTACTTAAAATAACGGCAACTCTTTCCATTTTCCAAGGAAAAGGAAGGAAATAGTACTTCTCAGTGACTACCAGAAGCATGATATACACAGGAAATCTTGCAATAATGCTCATTAAAAACAGTATGCTCCCACATAACTGCAGAGTATCACAGCTTTTGTTCCAGTGAGTGTACTGCCAGCATTTACAGACTTATTCTCAAACCAGTTCTAAGGAAAGAACTGTGAGAAAGTACAGTAAATAGTTCTACAGACAACAATTTATTTTCATTTCTGTGATAAAAATTTGATTGCCAACCAGGCCCTGAAAGCCTGAAGCACGCAGGAATACAGAACAAGTGTCAAAATACAGAAGGCGTCAGTGCAGAGAAGACAAGTAGAATGGAAATGCCAGTATGCAGTCCACTGCTGTCACTTTGTAAAGACCACGGTAAAACTCATACAAGAAACATTTACTATGCACAAAGTATCATTTATGTATCTATTAATTAAAAAGACATTAAAAATCTTAAGAAAAAGCACTTCTAAACAAAGATCATTTCCAGAGGATGAGTTAATTCACAATGAAAAGATAAACAAACTAAAAGAATCTCCAACATTTATCCCCACTTGAGACAAAAAACTACTCGTACAAGCACTAAGGTCTCACTTTTTTTGACCATGCACTGCTACTACAAAGTACATCTTGACAGAATTATAAATACTTCCACCATAAAGACAGCTTCCACAAAAGCACATGCAGTCATACACCACTCTACTACTTTAATGTGCTGATTTTAGAGCCATGGTAAGAACAAGGTGACTTGACAAAATCTACTGTCCAAAACATGACAGCTCCCCCCAGCAATTAATCCAACTCATGTATCTCAAACACAGCAATCAAACCAGCATTTTAAATGCATAATGATGGAAACAGCTTCACATTTTGAGTGTAAGTGCACACATGGATCACACAACCACTTTCACTCTGTGAAAGCATGAGACTAATATTAAAGAATTCTCAAATGCCACTGCAGATGCAGGTAATAGACAGTGCTGTCTTTGCTGTAGTCATCAGTGCCCCCCACAGAGAAAAGGCAGTGCTAAAATGCAACTACTAGGAGTGAAGAACTGCCTAGAAATGTAAAATTCTTATTTGCCCACCCTGAAAATAATCTATGAAATCTTTAAGAGAGCCTCTAAAATAGTGCACTTCAGCTATATGGTAACTAACATGTATAGTATTTCAGAGAAGACAATGGGAGTAAAAATTACTAAACTAATTGATTTTAGTGCACTATCTTCCCTACAAACCTGAAAGGAAATCAGTAAAACATAATAGCAAAACAGAGAACAAAAACACATCCAGAAATTGCTTCTGAGTATGCCTAAATAACCCACCTGCTGAACTATCTGCCATATCATACAGGTAGTATCTCTGGAGCCCGAAATTAAATGAATTCCACAGTGGTCTATTGCCAAGCAGGTCACAATATCTAGATAAAGAAAAGAAGACAAAATTGTCACAGGGGTAATTAGAACTGAATTCCCACAGACTGACAATGGATACAATTTGTTACACTGTATCCTGATTTGCAGTCAGCATGCAATACTCCACTGTGATAAGGGCTGATGACACCATTAAACAATGAAATCATCATACAGCCAAGTGTACCCACTTGACACATTCAGCTTTGCTACCTAAAAATAGAAGGCAAGCCTTATTTTGAAACTACATCAAAGCACCACTCCATCAATTGAAAAGCCATGCTCAAGTATTTCTGTATCATCACGATTCAAGCATTCTTCTGCTCTTATGCTGCCTTTCCTTTACAACTGCTACACTTGTGTGCCAAGTGACGTGGCTGTGTTCTGAGAACACCAAATAACATCCATTAACCCTTTCCACTTCCCAACACAGAGTGACTGACCCATGTGCCTGATGTGCTGTCCCATCAGTTTGCCTTTCGTAAGGGATGTCACTCGGATGCTGTTGTCCCAGTGTCCGCCACTGAAGAGCAGCTTTGCGTCATGGGACACTGCAAACAACTTGGAGGTGATCTCCAGCCCTGGGGCAAAAGGACCACTCATGTTGCGCTGTGTTCTGCAGGCAAACAATGAGCAGTTAACAGTAACCTTAGTTCAAATCCACATATTTTGCACTTCCTCTGTCTTTAAAAATCAGGAACAAATTCCACCAATAGAAGAGGCTACATCCATGGCAAAACTCTCTCTGCCACCAGTGACTGGAAGCAAGATTTCATCTTAGATATTTTCAGGGTTTTACACAATTGGATAGCTCATGTCCCTACTAAGCATTGTAACATCAAAGACAAAAAGGAATATTCTAAAAACAAAAAACCCAAACTCACCACATATACCTATATGTATTACTATAGAGTAAGAATGTATGAAGACTGCCTATCTCAGATTCCAAGATGAGTTTTTATGATTGATAATTAGAAAAAAATTAGAAGCAGCTCTAAGAATGAAGCCTGAAATGCTACTTACAAAACTCTACTAGAATTCTATTACAGATTAGAGGTAATATTACTGAGCATCAGAAGATGTATTCTTAGGTGAAAAGTCAGATAATGAAAACAGCACGACCCACTGATTTTGAATAATTACTGTATTTCATTATTTTAGATGCATTCATCTGTACCCCTCCTCCAAATTTGCTTACTTGGGATTTGTCACTGTTGTATCTTTGATGAACGTAAAATAGTTGGAAATATTTTTGTCATAAGGCAGCCAACCATGAGTTCCAATAACGCAGTTCAGACTTGTTGTTACCTAAAAAAGTTTCATGAAAAAGTTGATGAAACCCAGAGGTTTATTTTCTGCTCTCCTTGATGCTACTGGAGCTTGCATAAAATCCAGCAGAGGCTTCTTGAAGATTTCCCACAAAGGAAAAAGCACATGCACCTCTCCCCGAACAAACAAATCAATAAAAAAATCCCACTCAGATGAGTTAATCCACATGTGGTACATAGAACCATATTAGAATAGTCTATGTTCTACATAGGTCAGAGAAGTTGGGGTAGGAAGGATGGGAGGAGACAAAAACTAAAAATCCCAGCCAACCAACTCCTCTGAAACATTTAATTACAAGTCAGTCATTTAGTTTAAGCTGCTGCTTCTTCTCTTCCCTGAATACTAATTGTTAATAGTAAATATACTAATACAGGAAGTTTAAAAAACATCATACTACAGTTCCATTTCTGAGGAAGTAAAGGAATCTAAATATTCAAGGTTATTTTCATCAGATATTTATGAAAAACACAAGGAGAATTTCAGATGTGTCCAAATAACCTATGAATGTACCACATTAAACCAAGACAATAATTTTGACATACAAAATAGGAATATTGGAATATTCTTTCCTGCAAAACAGAGGTATTATTGCACTGGGGCCAGTATCTATGCCATATATACAGATGTAAATACAAAAACACTGTTCTCCTTTCATTATTTGGTATCTGCCATAGCACAAGAAGGTGTGTTAGTGCAAAAGTTAGTTTTAGGAGCAGTGCAGGCCTTTGGAGCATGCACGCATCACATACGGTATAGTTTAATATATGGGCTGGAAAGCAATGATAAACAATGACACCATCAATAACTCAACCCTGTAATTTTCTATCTGGGCTGCATTGCATTAGCAATTTGGTTGCTGCAGGGAAGTTGATCAAGTGGCAACTTACAATATGCCTCACTATAATTTACAGTCATGTCTCATCAGCTCTTAAATGCCATTCAGCAAATCAGCCTAGCTTCTCCTTGGAAGACAAATATTTAACTTATAACTGACATTCATTATAGGTTAAAGGAACATATTTGAAGAAGAACAGTTAAGAAATGTTTCTCTACAAGCTGCATGTAAAAAAATATGCCCATTTGACTGTCTGCAGTTTAAGAACAGTACTGACACATGCAACTCACCAAGATCTCTGGGCTTCCCTGAGAAATAAAGGAACGTGACTGATTCCTGGGGACAACGGCTTTGACAATGGGCACGCCATCACTAATTCCCTACGAGAAAGGACATGGGTTTGATCTGATTATATTCAAAAGCTAAAGAACAAATCTAGAACCTGTAAACAGTAAGATCCAAAGCTTCTGGAATCAGTGTCAGACCTGTAGAGCACCCTAAGGCACTGGTACACCCCCATTCAGTTTGTGCAGGCAAGCTTCATCACAAACACTGGAAATGAAACCCTGGCCCCAAACAGGGAGTTTAACTACCAAGTTCAGTGAGTCCTCACACACCACCAGTGAGGTTTTCGGCTTTCTTGGTGTGGTGACTAATTTAATACTCAAACAACACCCACACAAGCAGCCAGCAGATTATGGCATTCAACCTCTATGAAGCCAACTAAAAAGACAGAGCTCATTTAACACACATTGCATTGTAAAATATTTTCTCTAAACAAGAAGCAAGTTTATTTTCATCTAGGTTGTGACCTTTTGTTTCAAGTACATCAGAAGTTTCAGATTAGACTTTAAGCAATTTCAAGTAACACATCTACCTCTATGAAGAAGGACTTCAGTTCAGTGAGGTGTTGGAAGAGGTTCAGAGTAGAGGTATCACCTTTAGTTAGTCTTTGCACTACCTCTTCTGCTGACAGCCTTTGTGGATGGGGCTCCTAGGAGGCAATATTTGAAGGAGTAACAAATTAGACTAGTTTATCAATTTGTTCAATACACACGAGATACTCAGAATCTTAATGGGAAAACAGTCTTAAACACCCTATTTCCCTTCTTGAAGTAAATTAATTTATTTTGAAAATGGATTCTGTGGTAATGTGGCAAAGATTTAATGTTGCTAAAATTACAAACCATTACCTTACAAACCATTACCTTACAAACCATTGTTTTTTCAGAAGTCCTTGTAACTCAGTTGTATTTAACCACAAAGGTCTGGTTGAGAAGGAGCAAAAAAGTATTACCTTTAACAGCTGACAGGGAGTTTGCCCAAAATTGTTTATCATCCCTTCCAAAGCCTTCCTTTCTTTCTCATCTGTTAAAGCATCCAAATCCACAGCCCCTGGATCACAACCAGAACAATGAAGAGTAGAAGAAAAAAAAGAACACAATCCAAACAACTTATTAAGAACCAATATGGTCAACTAACACTGCAAAACCTAATCTACTTGCAGCATTATGACCCTTTACCCCCAGAAAAGCCTCCCAAACAATGCCTCCATTTAAAATACAATCTGAAAACTCCACTCTGCATGTGGCATTTTAAGTTTATCTGTCAGGGCAAGAATCGCAGGCCTTTGTCTTACCAAATGAATTTAATATACTTCATGCAAGCAACAAGTAGCACACAAAAACCATCCAAAAGTTAGCTTTGCCCTGAACTCTAAACCACAAGAAACAAATGCTTTTAAGGAAGCAAATAAGAAAGTGACAAGAAGACTCAGTGACTTTTAGAAAAAAAAAAGACAAGAAACTGTAACAGCCCTCCTTTAAGTAAAAAACTATGCTGTTTTTTTGATGCTACTTTAGAAGGTTTGCTGCCATATTCCATCTACAAATCTGCTGCCTTACCCTATGCTACTGAATGGTATGCTCACAAATCAAGTGTCTTCTGTTTAATAATGAGAACAACAAGTCTGATGACAATGACAAGAGAACATACTGCTTTGTACCTTCGTAAGTACAATAATAGAACACATTAAGCGCCTCCACTGCAGCTGGTCCCCTCTGCTTGTAGCCAAAAATCAAATCTATCCATTCATGAAGATGAGCAGACACATACTCAGATTCCTAGAAGGAAAAAAAGCTCTTGTAAGAATAAGAGAAATATTGCTCCCATCTTGAAGTTTTTAACTATTTTCTGTGGAAAAGATTCAATTCCTAAACTAAAAGTATCCACAAATTAGGTGTTTATCCATGTATAGGGCAGAAGCATAAGAATATTCTCCTGTGCTACGGGCAGTAAGTGCCAGGTAAGAGGGAAAATCAGTACAGTGATGCAAGAGATGTGCACTATTGAAAAGCACCTGTGCAAGGGAAGGTAACCTGCCAGCCCACTAATACCAGACAGAATCATCTTTAAATAGCAAGGGAAGCCTACTCACCTACCTCTGCATTTTATCTCCTAGGACAGCAAGTGCCCAAATCATTAGAGCCCAAAATGCCCAAGAGATTAAATGCTCTCTTCAGCATTTTATCAACATGCACAGAGCTTTTAACTGGAAGTGCTAATAGTGATATTATTATAATAATAATTCACAACTCCAGTTTGAATGTCATCCCACTTGTTTTACATCTAAGCCACAGCAACAATGTGCAGGTGCACTTTCTTTATGATTATGTCATGCATATGAACAACATCTTACCAGAGCCTTCCTGTGTTTATAAATGAAGTCTTCAGGGGAGTGGGCCCATTTAGGCAGAACAACATCATTTACCACCTCTTTTGACATTTGAAGCTGGCCTAAGTTAAAACCTGGTGAATAATTCAGAAAAGTTTAAGAGTTGCTACAAAATATTTCAAGTATCTTGATTTCTCAGTAGAGATTAAAAATCATTCTCTTCTCAATGCAAGAGGATATTGAAAAATTTGTAATGTAAATCTCCAATAACCCTAGCACTGACATAGGAGGCTAAATTCTGTTCTGCAAGTTTAAAATTTTTGATTATAAAGGATAACAATTATGCAAAACATCTAAATGATTTTGAAGCTGAAGTCCCAACCATAAAAATAGTATTAATCTTTTACATATCCATCTGTAAACGTATCTGCATTTGCTTTACCAAGATTAAGAGTCCAAAACAGTTCAATAAGGTTATTCATAAGAAGGAAATTACTTAGAAGTTTAAATGGTTGTAAAATCAAGGCTTTTAAGAAGCCTTAAATCTCACCAGCTATCACTGAAACAACTCTAAATACTTAAAAGACTTGAAAGTGTTTCCAATTTTTTTAATTTAGAACTCTAGCAGATTGTAGCAGCACAAATCCACAAATCCATTTTCAAACTGTGCAAAAGTAGAGAAACAAATCACTAAACAATAAACGTGAATTAAAATATGTCTAGGAGTCTTATGTCAGTATGCAGGATACTGTCTTTTCAATCAGCATTATAATTAATCTCTTTTAACTTTTGCTAAGTATTTAATCAGTGTTAACTATTACTAACTTTTTCAAACATCCAAATGAGCATCTCTGATACTTCCCATTGAGTAAACAACACTATTTTTAGCCATCCTTAAGCCCATAGCCTGAATTTTAAACAATGTTTAGGCTGCTGCTTATCACAACTGGTATCTTCACTAAACAGTTTGAAGCTGGCATGATGATTAATGTCTACAATCACACCATAAAGTTTAAATAACAAGTGCTCCTCAGCATTCACAAGTGGTTGTAACAATTCTTTTCTGAAGAATACAGAAACAGTTTTCTGTGAGAATATTCTTAGCAGTCAGTTTACCATTTTGATTCTCCAGGAATTCTGGAAAGTAGAAGAACTCTGGGATAAGTTCCTTGACATCGTTGGGGTTGTCCATGAGTGCCTGCCAGGTAGCAGGAATAGAGTGGAACTGTCTGTCAGCACAGTCAAATCTGTGGATCAGAAAACTCAGGTTAGACTTCGATGATTCCCTCAGTAAAATGACAAGGACGAAACAGGAAGGGGCTCCTTATTTGCTCAGCATACCTGCCACTCTGAAGCTGGATATGAAGTGTTGTGAAAGGCTCTACTCGAATGAGGTAATGCATGACACCAGCAGCATTTGAGTAATGCGTCCCATAGTGAAACTTGTCAATCATCCCAAGAGGATCCTCAAAATTCTCATATCTAAAAAAAGAAATTTTTATAAATACAACTGAGCATTCTAGTTGATTTACATGTGGATTATGCTTACTCCAGACAAAGATTCAAAAGAAATGACCACAGCAATCTGTAAGAGAATAATAAACCGAGTTCTATCAAACACAAAGATTCCAAATCTTACTTAGAAAGTCCCCAAGAAAAAGACTGCTGAAAGATAGAAATGTACACCAGATGAAGCCTTTGCATGCCTGTTATACTCTTCCCATGGCATTTGCTATCAGCTGTCAGAAACCAGACAAAGGGCAGACAGGACTGATGACTTTATACAGCAGACCAACACACCCCACACCACTGAACTGAATATTTACTATTGAAGAGACTTGTGATGGCTTCCCGCAAGATTTAAGAAATGTGTGTGCAACTGTGTCAGGATACAGAAGAGAGATCTTTTCCATACTCATGCCCATTTCCTTTTATACTGGCAAACTCACTCTACCATGCCACCATCTGGCTGATACATTCCTTAGCCTCACAAGGCTGGGAAGAGAAATTTTACTGAAACATACTTCTAGAGAACCCATTTCATTACAGTCAGGATAGCGCCTAATCATTCAAAGGAAATGCTCCATGTTCCAAGTTTTCAGAAGATTTTGGAAGATACCTGACTGCAGTCTGGTACAATAGCACATTCACTCCCCACACCAGCAAAAAAGGAAAGATCACCACACTGCTGCGTGGGTGTAAGTACCTGTCATTCGTACCTACAGAGGATTTGCCGCAAGTCACTGAGATGTATTTTATTTTGAAGATAATAATCTATGCTTGAAAAGAAGAGGAAGCACAGATTTAGGATCAGTGCTACCTCTTCACACAGGCAGCTCAACTCATCAGTTTGATTTCACATTCCTTATCTTGAAGGAGACAGGGGACATGTTATGTCCTTCCAAGCTGCTGGGCCATTAAATTGTTTCTACAGCCTTTCACTTTTTCATCTCCACGACTGAGAAACAACTGAAAATTCACAAGAGTAAGTTTTGTGCTTTCACTGTCACATAACTGAGTGCCATATAATATAGTCTGAATGCAGCAGGAACAACAAACCAACCACCTTTGCAAATGCATCTGCTACGTTATAAAACCAGCTTTAAAAATTTCACTGTCACATCTTTATTTTTTAAATGTGTATTAGCCTGGAGGCTCAGAAAAGACAGAGAAATAGAACCAAGTGCTCAAATACGTACTTTTCTTTCACAGTCTTAGCGTTCTTCTCATTTACCACACCTATGGGTTTGGACAGGTCTCTAAATACTGCAGGATTATTCAGGTCCAGTTCTTCTGAGGTGTAATCTCGCAAAATCCAGGGAAACTAAAGAGTAAGTCAAACATCAGATGGAGATTAAAGATACATCTTTCAAAACAGAAAAAACACATACCTTTGGCAAAAATTTAAAAATCAACTTTTTAATTACCACAGGATATTGAGCAAGGTCATTGTAAGTTCGTCCTGCCATGGTGTTCAGCTGAATAAGGTAGTCAAAGTTGGATATTTCTCTATTCACCCATTTCTGAAAGACAAAATGGAATTTTATCTTTCACTGTATCAAAGATATAATTATTGCAAATTACACATCTTGTCAGTATCTATCTGCCAGAGGACAGCATTGGCAAGTGCACAAGACTGCAAAAATTGTATGCAAGTCCAGATTCAATTTCTCATAATGAAGTTTATTTTGCCTTTGATTCAGTGATTGTGCTATCTATATTTCACTGATATCAGGTCCTGATTGGTGACAGTACCGTTTCAAATACAGAGCAGCAGACAATTAGCAGCCTAGGTAAAAAGGAAAAGAAAAATAGAAATAAAAGAAACAAAAAGAAGGCAGGTAAACAAGTACTCATAAAAAGCGGAACAGAACTTTGAAATCTATTAGGAGTGCTAAGATCAAAATTTATTTGTAAATTATATTCCCACTGCTTAACAGTACAGGAACTTGTAAACCAAACTGTCTGCACACTTTTGCTCCATTATTATATTCTAAACCAAAGAACAGACATAGCTGTGTTCAGAAGGGCTCAGTATTTGTCTGTAGAGTGATGGAGATGTGTCAAGACAGATGATATTTTCTCTGTGTAAATGTACACCTTGACAGTTTTTATTGTTAGGAAAACGAAGAACAATCAAAGTATTTCCAATATTGTAATGTTATTTGTAAAGCTTCCTCAGAGAAAACAATTTTGGCATGAAGAGATGGAAGATAAAAATAAATTTACTACATAAAAAATTTATCTGTGTTTATGGTAATAAGGACATTTTGATGTTTTTCTTTTTTACCAATATTACTAATTCCCACAACCTTCATGTGGGTTTTGTTGAAAGCTCCATCATGAAAAGACAGCAGGTAAAAATTATTTGCACATCTAGTGAAAGAAGTTTCAAAATGTGCACTCAAGATCATAGAATAAAACCAGAAGCAAATCTGCTACATGTTTTATATTCATGTTAAAATGCCTGTCAATCACATCAACAGAGCCTGGCTATAGCCATTTACCTGACTGCAAACACAAACCAAACCATTCTAAAAATATGCACGTGAAAGTTCAGGGGCCAGGCTGAGGGTAGAGAAGTTGGCAGTTGCCATCTAAACACCAGGGGACTCCTCCAAAAGGCAGAGGAATGCTTTAGGCCATTTAGCTGAGGTCTCATACCTGCATCAAACCTGACGCTTTGAAAAGTTCCTGGGGAGATCTGGTCCCAGAAATGTTTGGAGAACGCAGTGACAATATCCGACTGTATACTTTGTTTCGTACCTGTTAGAAAACAGCACTAATAAAACAACGTTCTGGAGGCTGAAGCTGACAATTAAGCAACTTATCTGCTAATTAAAATGTGAAATAAATAGGACACAGTTACACTTTCAAGCACTTCGATCTCTTGCTGTTTAAAACATTTGGGCATGGATAGATGTGACATCCTTCACACCAAAACCAAACCACACAACATTTTCTAAGAGCTGTTCATAAACTGATCTACTGAGTATGTAACTCACCCTAAGCTCTGAAATTTATCTTAGTCCCTCATAAAAAGGATCACTGATATTACCCAGAGGGGAAGAAAGTTCACTACTCGTTAACCATGGAATATCAATGATTTTCAATGTTGTTGTAAAAAAGAAAGCCCCTTTGATTTGTAATTAATTTGCTCAATCTTTAAAAAAGTATGGGCTTCAACACATTCAGATTACTAATGATGTAATTTTAGTTAACTAATCATTCTGTATAACAGAGAGAGGAAAAAGGAGAATCTTGTTTTATCTATCTTTTCACAATTAATCAGTTCCTGGATGCCAGACTGCAGTCTAGTTTTCCATGATGACTGTGTAAAGCAAACCTTTTGCTATCAGTGCTACAGTATTATGAAAGACACCAGACTCAAATACAATCACTGATCTTAAACTTACCCTTGTGCTAATTATGTAAATCCATGAAATCTAGGAAACCCATACCTCCTTATTGAAGTTGAGGAAATAGTTGGTTTGATCTGTAAGGAAGATCTCCAAAGCTGACCTCCTCAGGTTGTACCGACGCAGATGGATCTCTCGAATTTGAGAAAGGTGCCATTTGAAATCAAAACCTACCCCTAAAGAAGAGCACTTGGTTTATTGCCTTGCAATATATACTAAAAAAACCCTTTTTCATTTAGACACAGTGAAGTACTAGCTCCAATCACCTCAGAGTTATTCCTAGAAAAGGAAAGTCATAGCTGATGTGATTAACCATTTTACTAGTAAAATATTAACTTCAGATATTGTTGTGCTGGAAGAACGGAAGCAAGAAACATCTGATGGAATGTAGAATTTGCTTTTGCTTTCTTATTAAAGACACATTATAAATGTATTCTGCTGATGAAAAGCATGAATCAACCCCTTTTGCTTTCTTCAACAGGCTCCAACAAATTTTTATGTTTAGATTTCCCAAAGGCTGACATTTTGGTATACTGATTTGGAAAATTTTACTATTATTTGTCCAGCATTTTACTTCAGTGTTTTCACAGCCAGCTGTGTATGTTCTATCAATGTTCCCTAAATTAATATAGATTGTTACTGCTTATATATTACTACTTTTTAATCAATGCATGAGTTAAACATTACTTGCCAGGGAGAACAGAGAGGTGCCATTTACAAAGCAAATTAGAGGCAGTAATGTTTTTTTTAGTCAGCAGGTTTTTTAGTAAGTTATTTTTAAGAAATACTAAGAACAGTGAATCCATTTACCAGCTCAGAAAGTACAGTTCCAGATTCTTGATTCTGAAGGGATCAGTCAGCCACTAACCACCAAGTGCAATATTTATTTTAAGTACAGAACAACAACTCGTCTCTTTACAATTACTTTGACACTCATTTTCAAAACAAACTCAGCCTACTAAAAGCAGAATGCTTAACTGCATTGAAAACAAAAGAGATATTGATAATGCTTACCTTCCTCTTTTTCAATGCTACCATCAAAGAAATAGATGTGCTGGGTAGTGACCTCCAGCCTGCCTGGTATCACGTCAATTACTGTAATGAGTTCACAGTCTTCAGACAATATTAGCTTTTCTTTCTGACTTTCCTCGTCCTTCTCATCCCTGCAAAAACACCACTAAGTGTTACAGGGTTGGGTAGATTATACTGTTGCTTAGGTCCTTGGTAAGAGTACAGCTCAGAAAAGAATCAAATTTGAATGGCATTAAAATTACGACATAAACAATTATATAAAGCTACTTTCATCAGCAGTCTTGGGTGTTTCAGACTAGACCACAAACATAATTTCATAGCATTGCTCTTCAGTCTTGATATTTTGGTCCCAGGTACAATGGACTTGACTTCATCTGAAGTATGAAAACATCAGGCTGCATTTCCCTTTCTTATTTAATTTCTAGGTGCTTAAATTCCCTGGCCCAGAGCAGAGCTGAGTTCCAGATCGTGTGACTAAAGTTATCTTCAGGGTTATTTTGCTATAATCTATAGCAAGCATTTAATAACCTTTAAAGTACAAGATGTATCAGTATCACTCAGAGTGCCAACTCTCTACTGGACTTGACAGCACAGACACACATAGATGTACGCACAACATGACATGTCCAATTGCTGAAGTAAAGCATTAGCTATCCTCCCTCAACTCCCCTTCCACTGCTCTCTCTCTCTCCTGCCCTTTTTTTGGTTGCAGTCACACAAGTGACATGAAGGAAGCACAGCAGGCCTTCCCTCTGGAATGCTCTTAAAAACAAGGCATTCTCCAGCACTTAAATGCCAACCACACAAATTTTCATGCCCTGCAGCTGACAGTAGAGTGAATGACCTTGGCAACTATGGCCAAGAGGCAGTTCCAGTCTGGTCCTTGTCCTTACAGGGCAGATTGCCTCTTGAGAATTGTATGTACATAGCAGAAATGCCTCAACAGTTCTGCAGTTTCAGCTTCAGACCAACTGTGAACAGTGAAATCACTAACGGACGCTCACAAACATCTACCCTGCCTTCTTTTCCCTGGGGCTCTTCTTGTCTCAGTGGTGAAAACAATAAATCCAGCAGTAACTCTGCTGATCAAAACTGCCCTGGATCGATAGGGCCAGACAAAGAAAGAGGGAAGCTTTGTATGCTCCTCAATTCTCAAAGTTGTTTCTCACTCCTTATCTCTAGCACAGAAACAAATGACAATTATTTACCCTGATCTACTTACAAATTGGAACTGGCTGCCGTGTCTTCTTCTGGTAGTTCCAGAACATCATCTTCCAAGTCACTCACTTTCACCTGCTTCACCACCTCCAGAAGCAGAGACTCACTCGAGGGCTGTGTCTGGTGCACACCTATCATAAATACACGGAACAGCTCAGAACTTTTTTTGCTACAATACTTTTGGAAATCTAACCTACTAAGTTTATCTTCTATAACTGAATGTTGGTATTAATCAAGTAAAGCAACCAGGCTTCTTAAGTATTTTTGTGGTTAAGCAGAACACTAAAATTAGTCCTTGAGCTACACTGAAAATTTTGACAGTAGAAAAGGAACACAACACCTAAGAAAAGTTTAAGTTGAATTCTGATGTGGACACTCACAATAAAATATTTTGCGATGCTTTTCCAGACATTGCTAAAGCATGCAGATTTAATAGAAATGCACTGCATTTGCTTTTTGGTTATGTGGGTTTACAAGAGTGTTTTGATTTTTTTCGCTTGAGTCTTGATATCCAATACACCAAACTTAACAGCTACACCCCTAACTCAGCTGTTTGGCACATTTCTGAAACAAAGTACTTCCTATCTACACATTTTAAGCACAAACTGTAGAAGGCTTCAAAAAAACGTTGCTTATTCTGATCTCTTTGCTTCTTTCTTCAAGAAATAATCTCAAAGAAAGTTGTGTGACTGCTCATTTTAAAACAAAGGAGTTAACTTTTATTCATTGCGCAACAAAAACTCGCATTTCAAAGAACCAGAGCAAAAGAATTCTATTTAGTAGGAAGATGCTGTTTCAGGCCACCACTCAAGTATTATAAATTTTACTAGATGAAATAAAGAAGAATCAAGATTTAAGTATCTAGCATATACTGCTTAATAAACACAAAGAGGAAAGTGGGTATCTTTCTTTGGTAAGAACTCAAGTGAAATAGCAAATACAACTACCTAAATTATCTCTCAGATCACTAGCATCCTGATGAGAGTTGAAGTTGTAATTCTGCACTAGTTTCAGTCTCATACGTGAGAAATTTTCCACATTTGAAAGTTTCCAGTGAATAGGACGCTGTTTCCTAGGAAAACAAGAATATCCATAAAAACAATCTGAATAAAGATCTACAGGAATGAACTGATTACAAAAGAATGCATGTTTAGAAAAATACTGGTCATCCACTTGTACACCGTAAAAAGTAAAATATAAAAATGCAGCTTATTGCTTTTGTTTCACACTGCAGCTCTGATCATCACTCTTTATTTTGGAAACAGTATTTATTTTCAGAGAATCATCAAGGTTGGAAGAGATGCTCAAGATCATCAAGTCCAACTGGCAACCTACCACCACCATAATCACCCCAAAATTACTTTCTAATATCTAATAAGAACCTTCCCTGACACAACTTAAGGTCATTTTCTCTTGTCCTGTCACCTGAGACTGTACATCTCAAGCATGGTTATTGCAGTCAATTTGACCTGGTTTTGACCATGTCAATCAGTCATGTGAGCAAATTCCTTTTAAGCATCATACACAGTTTAGGAACTCCAGTCTCACCTTTCAGCCCAAGGCCCACGCTCAGAGAACAAGTAAAGCTGGGCTGCTCTCCACTGTCTCAGCGTGGCTGTGTGTTGACTGCTAAGCTGTTTCAGCATACTGTTGTACCGCAGGTTTTCCTGCCGAGCCTTTCTGCTGAATGGTTCCACAAAGTGCTCCTGAAAGACCATTGCAAATAGATCTAGCACTGAGTTAACTCTGACCTTGGAAAACAGTTTTGTGGTTTCCAAGAATTCTCAAAACAAGAAGAAATGAAAAAGGTTCAGCGATAAAACATTCTGAAATTTTATGGTAATACTTAGGAGAGACATTTTAAAAAGCTTAGAACTAGAAGAAATAGTGCCAGACTTTGATTTAAAGATGCGAAGAAAGCATTACCAATGCTGAATCCACATTGAAGCAATTTTTCATCATCAGAGAAGCAGTCAGTATTAGAAATCCTACTGTAATACGTAGGATTTTTCTGAAATTATGGTATTCTAAAATGTGACTCTCATTGTATTTTTCCTTTAGCTACTTGAATAAAATAGACCTACAAGTTTTGTTATTAAGAAAGCAAAGAGAAATGTATCTTCACTATGATACTTCCTGTAATTACCAGTTAGCTCTAATGCTGAAACTCAGTCTGGACCTTATATAGAAAGGTCAGTTTAGAAGCATTTTTTCCACACATTAATTAAGAACTGTTCACTGTTTGAGTGTTTTAATTGTATTGAAATAGGGTTAAAGAAAAAAACTCAAACAAACAGCTCATAATGCAAAACAGGTTTTAGTAATTCAAAACACAAATCAGAGTAAAAGAAGATGCAGCTGATGGCTGAGCATATTTCTACATTGCTGTAGGAAAAGGAAGGCCTACTGTGCTGAAATAACTTTGATTACACGTAAGACTTTTAACAGACAGAGCAGAATTAGAAAGCATATCCTAGAAGTGCATATAGTCGCACTGCCCAAAGAATCTTAATACAATTAACCTGTTTACAATCACTTGAACTGGGTCATCCTGGAATTCATTTTCTCTATCTTTTAGAAGGCTACTCTTGACAGAGTTCTTTTAAGAGAACCCTGCACTCACTGAAAACCTTACCTGGAATTTAAGCTTACTTTCTCCTCTTTCCCGGTCTCGCTTGTGCATGTTCACCATAAATGCTTCATAACAATCTTTCCAATAAAGTGCCATCTGCTCATTATCATGTCTGAATGAATTCTCTTCATACTGCTTCATATTTGGAATAATCTGTTCCATCAAAGCAAAATAAAAAGGACCACATGATTTCTGAATGGGTTCCTCTGCTCTCATGATTGAAAATGATACAAAAAAATTTACTACTTACGTATTTGTCAATATAAACTTGCCACTCGTCAGATCTGCAGTATTCTTGGAAGTCCTCAAAGAAAGATGGGCTGCCATTGGTAGGCGGCAATGAAGGAAGGTGCAGGTTCATAAAGAGGAGTTCATAAATCTTGGATACCAATGTCCGAACAAGGGGAATCAAAAATGAGTAAGTTTCTGTCTTCTCTTCAATTGACCTACTCAAAATGCCTTCCAACTTCCCCAGGAGGTAGCATGCTTCAGGCTGGCTCTCAATGACTTTGGTCTGAAGGAGGGTGTTTAGTTTGGCTGCTGCCATAGCACAGACCTACAAAAACAAACAGCAAAAAACGAATGTGATCCTCCTTGAGCACCCATCTTTTTCCTGCCACTCGTGCCAGCATAGTCCATCCTCAAACAGAGGCCCTCTACCTCTTTCTTGTGCTCTGGAGGTGCACACTGACAGGAATGTAGAGTAAACCTGCAGAAGGTAAGAACCAATAAAACATCTTCCCTACAGAAGGATGAGGGAGTGCCACAGGTCTGCTCACTGGTATGAGCAGCTCTCCCACAAACCACAACAGTTACATCAAATGTGCCCTTGAAACTCACTCCTACTTGCAGGAATTTGCAACAAACCTGTAAGTTGTCTTGTGCAATGAATCCAAGGAGCAGCTGGACTTGCACTTGTGAAAGCCTAATTGCTTCTAGGCCAGCAGAGTACCAGACTGACAGGCTATCCATTAGAGTCACTAGTTCTTCCAAGAGCTATTACAGAAACAGAAAATTTGCATAAAATTAAAGTGAAATAAATTGAAATAAAAATAACAATAATTACTCTAGCTGGAGACACAATAATTTCAAAGAGCTGAAGAAGAGGCTGTGTTCACACTTCTAACTTAACCAAACATAGAAAATCATCCCAGAACACTGCAGTTAAACCAGTAATTTGAAGAAATCCCTGACAACAAAAATCTACCTAGCCTAGTATGTTAAGCCAAGTATCTCCCCTGAATAAAGCCATATATATAAATATATATTTTATATATATATATATATGTACAGGCAAAGAGAGAGAGAGTATATATATGCTTACTGTTTTTCCTACAAATTAACTGCAGCAAATGCCATTTCCTTAGAAAATTTACGACTCCACTCTAGGAAGCACTTCTTTCTGTCAGTATTTAGAGAGCAGAAGTGATACAAGCCTTGTGAAAGGTGGGTATTCCCAAGGCAAACGGCACATTTCTTTATCCAGATGTGTTTGTTTAAAACTAATACATCTCGATGTATTCTCTAAGAAGCTACTCACTCAAACGTAAAATCATTCTGACTGAAATATCCCGTTTAGGATATTACAGTGTGTTAAATTCTCCCCGGGCACAGTGGAAGATAATGTATGAAAATACTGTTATTTCCAATTCAGAGTTGGCAAGAAGCACAACTCTCATTGCTCCAAAGTTCAGCTCTCATTTCTAATTAGGTTTCCCCAACAGAAGGCAAAGCTTTTAACAAGAAGAAACTTTTTAAAAACAAGCAATTTGAAGTTTTAAGCTATGTTTACTTATAAGCAGGCATTTTGGAGCACAGCATAAAAATGATTGTGTTAATGACTCTTGACACTACACTTTTTTTTTTTCAAATAAAGTAGCCTTAAAAATATTTGTTTAAGGATTTCTAGTGAAATAATGATGGTTTCCATATAATCTCTCTCCCCTTTTGCTTAGAAAAATTGAAAAGCAATGACAACTCAGACTATGGAGGGAGTAAGACCAGTGCCAGAAATTACATAAATGTTGAAATAAATTATATGTGTTAAAACTCCAATATGGGTGAAAACCCAGAAGCAACATTTCCCAACTTCCAACCAAGAGCAGAGTTTTGGCTGCTCTTTCATTCAGGACACTCAGAGAGTCATAAATGCTGATAAACAGTGCAAAATCTGCTTAGGCTACAACTGATGCTGTTTCATTAGCTTTTACATTTTCTAAATATTTCTCCAGCCTGAAGAGACCTGGATTCTCAGTAAAGAGTACCACTTACATGCCTATTTAATTTGCAAAATTAACTAAATTCCCCTGGTAAACATTCACATTTTATTCATGAAGGGGCACTCTAATACATTCCACTATAAATCCTTACTCTGTAATATTAGTTTAAAAACATATGACTAGAAGGGTGACAGTGTCCAAACCAACAACTTTCTTCTTACCATTTCAGCCCATATACAGTACTTCCATTATGCAGTTACTGTACCTTTTCTGTCCACAAATTTGAATTAATTAGTCCTTCTGCCTGCAGGAAACCTTGTACAATTAGCAAGAGCTTGAAGGCATTTTCAGCATGTGTAGGGAGAGCTTTTGAATCTCTGTTATCAGTGACTGACCACTCTAACATCTTCTCCAGCAGGCTGCATGGAAAACAAAATCCCAAAGTAAGTATTACACGTTCTAAGTGTAAGTGGCTTTTAAAAAATCCAATTAAGTGTTTAATTGAATCTCAGTCTGCAGTTACATAACTGCCATCTTCTTGATAAGCCAATGAGATAAAAGCGATTGAGAGACTCATGAAAACAGCGATAGTTTTAAAACCTTCTGGCCACAAGACACTCCTAAATAGGTACTGGAATATATTTCTGACAGTATGTGAAGAGACAGCAGAGAAAAGCACATCTTCTTGGGAAACACCCACGCCCTCCCAGCTTCACTCATGTCCCTCACTTGTCCTGTTTATCATCAAAAGGGATGAACTGTACACTCACCTGAGTTTTATTTCATCAGAAGGCCGCAGCAACTCGTTAGACATCCCCAGTTTGGTGAGAGCAGAGAACACCTGTCCTCTCTCAATCCAAGCATCATCATCAGATTTTTCAATTCCTTTCCACATTATACACAGTAGGATGTCTGTAAGTAACTGTATGAGTTCATTATCACCCCCCTATGAAAGAAGCAAAATATTTAAAGCCCTGATAGTGTAGAAAACATTTCTTATTCATCACAGCCCCTATGCTTTTATGATTCAGCACTTGAAACACTGCAGTCTAAAATCCAATTGAAAAGCTCACAAAAACACAAATAGACAAGACTGTGGCTTGCTTGTATGTTGTAAAACAAGCAGCCTTTAGCAACCCTTGATTTTTTCACAGCAAGTCTGCTCCATGCCTCCTCTGGATGATAAAGGATGTTTAAATATAGAGGGGGGGAGAGTTTGCAGTTTGTTTATGGTTTCTTGTGGTTGGGAGGGGAGGTTGGTTTTATTGTTTTGTTTGTTTGTACTTTTTTTTTAACACCAAAGCTATCCCAACTGGACAGTCAAAAAAGAAGACACATTACAAAAGGAAGTACCCCTACTCACTACAAAAGAGCCATATTGTTTGCTTTTCTGTTGGATGATAGGAAGAACAAAAAATAATAATAATCATTCATTAGGGAGATTGAAAGAACAAAAAGAAATTTCCAACGGTTGGAGAAACCAGTCACATAGGGAGTGAGTTACTTACTCCTTGGTTTTCAAATAGAGCAAGCTCAGCAGTGAAGCCCACATCATTCGTAACACCCAGCTCTTTGTCAGGCTGTCCAGAGAAGGGCTTTGTGCTCTCTGTGGGTGAAGGAGTGCTGGGCTGGCTGTCTGTCATCTGATTCCCAACATCAGCCAGTTCATAGGAGTCAACACTGGACAGATCTAAACTCAAATGTGAAGGATTACTGTGCCACAATTCTTCTCGGTCCCCTGAACTAAAAGACATCTCTGCTGTGGATGCATCTTCCAGCGGCATAACAGAGAAATGGGCAGGGACATCCAGGGATTTGTTGTCTTCTAAACTCCACTGATCAAACAGACCATTAACTGATGCAAAGCTGCCAGCTTTGTCTCTCTCTGTCTTATCAGCTTGATGTTTCTGAAGCTCTTCAGTAGGAGGCTTTTTTTCCTCTTCCCTGGAGGAATCAGTCCTGTTCTCCTTAAAGGCAATCCGCACCTCTGAGTTTTCTTTCAGGAATAGTCTAACCAAAGTGTCCTGCCAGCCCAGTTGCTGAGAAATCTGTTGTGCTGCATCCAGTTGGGAATGCAAAAGGTGCAAAATCTAAGGATAGAAGATATCCCATATCTACACATTAATTTTAGCTTGTAACTGCATCCATCTGGCTTTTCAATTAAACATTTTACAATCTTACAACTTCTTTACTTTTCTTACAACCTTATATAAAGAGCCACAATCGGCTAATAATAAGCAAACAAGCCAGAAAATAATTTTTCCTCATTAAAAATATATATTTGAGAAGAAAAAAAAAGTAAAAAAATCTCATGAGTAGGGGGAGAAGAGCCATCAAAGCATACTGCTAAGTTGCCACACTTCAGCAACTCTTCTCCAACAATTCCCTCAAAAGTCAGTTATCCCAATAAATAATCCCATTCAGCCATAGTCTAAAAAAAATTCTTGAATAGAAAATACGCTTGATTAGGAACTACTAAATAGATAAAACTAATAAAATTGCAGTAATAATAGCTTACTGATAGTGTACATTGTAGTTCCACTTCTTCATTTTGGGAAGCCTTAATGGACTATATTATCTCACAGCTACATTCAGTACTAATTTCAGAGATACAAGCTTTGAGAAAACTCAGTAATTCAAGGAGCCTACTATCTCAAACCAGTAGAAAATACAAGCTGTTTGAGAACTATGATAGAGGCTTCACTTTTTGTTTTGGCTTTTCAAAGTCCTTGAGTACACAAAATTCAACACTAAGTGACAGATGGGTTTAATTTTTAAAATAAATAATTGCTGAAGAAAACAGTAACAACAAATACTGCCACTATGTTTTAAAGAAATAATTCAGCTATCACACTGTACAGTTTATAGGCTTGAAGGACAGTATTCCAGTTCAAAAGAAGAGAACTAACCTTTCTACAGATAATCACTCTCATGTTTATATCTGATCTATGAGCCAGATACACCACAGCTAGGAGATCTTTATAATTCACAGCAGGATCTGTAGGGAAGAAAGAAAAAAGCCACCATAAACAATATCACACAAGAGAATGTAACAGATAAATATTTAAAAACTGCCTTTCAAGTTATGTCTGCATCCAGGGACAGTAAAAGGAACAAACTTCAGGGAACTAAGAAAATGTTAGCTGAGACTAGTGGGAACTTGGAATAGAACAGCTCTACCAGTAACACCTCTGGCTTTCCTCAACAAAACCTAGATATGTTTGCCTCTGAGCAGCAGGACTGTACTAATGTCAGACACAGCGCTTGCCAATTACCTGCGTACAGAACTTGGTTAAGAAGGTTTTTAATAAGAGAAAGAGTAACTGGTGAGTCATTCAGAAGGAGCCCCAGCCCAGAGTATCCCACTTCTCTGAGTCTCATACGGTGCTTGCTCCGCTCATAAACTTTGGTACATTTCAGCATCTCTTCCACGATCTATAAGGAAAAGTAGACACAAATGCAAATTGAACACAAAAAAGCATCCAGACCTCTTAAACTCGTGTATCATATAGCATGCTGGTCCACGGTTTTTAAAGTTTATTTGGTAAGCTAACCCAAACAAAATGGATTTTTTTTTTAAGATCCCCATACATTATTTCAAGAGAACACTAATTTGTGACAATGCCATCTAGCTAGCGTAACAGAAGAGATTTAAAAAAAGCAAATTTGGATGATCAGTATCTTTGTAATTACATACACTTCTGCAGCCAGACCAATGAAAACCACAAATTTATGTTCAGTTGATTAATTTAGGAATGTATCATTCAATTCATTACCTTGAACACAAGTTCTCTAAGCCTGTCAGAGTATCTCTGATGCAATAACAGAGCATAAAGAATATCAGCATTCCCTGGTTCAAAGAGCAATAAAAAAAGCTGGTCTGGGGTTGGACTGGAATGAAGTAGGCTGAAGAGAATGTCCAAAATTCCGCAGAGCTGCAAAATTAAGACAACCAAATTAATCCACACTTGATTCAGATTTCATGCTTTATTTTAGGAAAATTTTCTTGGTTTTTAAGTTTTACCTTTCCTGGTTAATAGACATTTTGTTGCTCAGTATTACTGCATTTAAACAATTTTTAATGCATTTTTTCTGTCTACTGAACACCTTATCAAATTAAGCAGAGACACAAAGCAAGTTCGAGTGCTGCCGATGTCTACAAAACAGAAACTACATCATCACAACTTCTGATGAGTTGAAGTTCAAATCATTTGGTTTTGTAAAGTAAGATAACTTTGGATGTGCCATCAGAAATCTCAGCTACATCTAAACAGAACCATGCATCAGTTAACATTTTGCCTGTGGTTGTTCTCTTCTTTGTTCACCTGTCTTTTAAGTACGTAAGGCAAGATTTCTCAATGCCAAAATGCAAAACCAAAACACATACAAAACTATTAATTTATGCCATGTTGCATACCTGCTCCTCATCACTGGTGGCAGCTATGTATCCTACAATGCTCTGAATTTCTTCATGTGTTCCACCTTTGCTCAGGAAATATTTTATCAGTCCATACAGGGATGTCCGTATCGTTCTCAGGTCATCAGGAGCCAAATCACTGTCTTTACAACCAGTCCTGGATGCCAACAGACCAGAAAGGCAACCTAAGGAAGTTCTTCATGGCTCATTAACAGCAAGTTGATGTGCCAGTTTGGTAATTTTTCATCTACCCAGGTATCATGCACAAGTTTTCAATTTTTACTGAACTCAAGCAACTGAATAGTAATAAGCAGATCAGACTTAGCAAGTCTATAAAAGCCCTGAAATGTAGACTTGTGCCTATCTGGATATAGGTCAGGATTGCAGGTTCCCACCTCCCACAGGAAAGAGCAAAGTCACTAGCCAATCTCCCTCAAGCACACAACTCATATTCTAAAGCACATAACTATATTCCTATGCAGATACAAATCATCAGCACTGAAAGGTTAAAATTTTAAATTTCTAAAGTACTACTTCAAATTCCACAAGTATTTCAAAGAACTTAAAATGCTAAACTTTTTATAAAGGTAATGATCTATGACTTAATTTGCATTGTTGAACACAAGTCCTACAATTTTGTAATTTTAATTACTTTTACAAGCACTCCTAGTGTCACTTTACATTACAAACTTTACATTATTTAGCATAAAAATTCAAGGCAAGGAGAAGTAGTAAGTCAAATGAGAAAAAAATTAATGCAATTTTGTAAATGAAATCAACCACCAAAATCCAACTTGGCAGTTTTATTTATTAATTTTCTCACTAGAATGATGGCAAAAAACTCCAAGAGCCACACACAATAAATGAGGAGTCAGAAGTAGTAAAACTCATACCCATAATAAATCCTGAGCGTGTCTAGAAGAAACTGTACACCATACTTCTTTCTGAAGAGCCTTCTGCTGTCTTTGATGATTGTAGAAAGATACTGTATATGTCCTACAACATAAAGTTTTCTTTTAGAACCAAGATAAAGATTTGTGTCATGTGAAGAGTCCTGTGTCTTTACACAGTTGCCCAAGTCCAAGAGCTCACCGATTCTGAAGGGAAAGTCACCACTGTTCCAGATGCTGAAGTCAAAAAGTAAGTGGTGATACATCTGTTGCAAAAGCTGCATGTTCTTTTCTACTGAGACTTGTTCTATCAACAACTGTACAGCCATCAGGACATTCACATCCATTAAGATTCTTGGCACCTTGCAAAATAACAACAGGTGTTAGCACTCAAACTACTGAATGTCCTAATGAAATTTTATTTTAAAAAATGGAAGCTTAAGTTTCTTTTATCTTCTACAGCAATGTCTGCTCTGTTAAAGCAATACAAGAAACACAAAAGCAGTCTCATTTGAATAACCAAACAATGCAGTATCTCTATCAAAAAAAGCAGAGCATGAAGAAAAATGGAACATTATATTTGACTTTGCAGATAAAGACCAACTTCTCACACCTTTTTGCTTTCAGAAACACAAGAAAGAAAAGTATTTACTAAGCAGGCCTTTAAAGACCCTGGCATTCTGGCTATGCTTCAAAATAATCAAGACATCATCCATAAAATTCATTACTAAAGGATGTTTCTCAAGTTTGCTCACCTTCTGTAACAAGGCTCCTAGGGTAGCAACTCCATGGGAGTGAATGAGATTTTCTTGATTAACATGATGTCCCTGAATAAAGTGCTTTATCATCAAGATGAAAGTTGCAACTATGTTCTTCTCCAGACGTGCTTCTGCAGAACAGAACAACAATAGCAAAAGGCTTATGGTTTATCATTGGATCACTGCATAAAAATAGACAGGAAAAAGTAAAATCAAGTGTTTATATTCCTCACTATTTCCTGAACTTCTCAACTCCTGTTCCTTAGCTGTAGGCTGTCGTAAGATTTTTTTTCTGCTGTGCAGAATCATAGCCATTCCAAGCCTTTCCAGAACAAAGTGATCTCAGTCCTGACTTCAGTTGCTTCATCCATGGCTGCAGGTTACAAACTTCTTTGTAACAATCTTTTGCATATGCTGCAGTTATTTTCCCTCTGTCGTTGCAAACTGACACTTTCTAGCCATGGTATGCAAAAAAATTAGAGACAGAGAGAAAAAGATCTATTTTTTTTTACTTTACTCCACCATTTCATCTTTGAAACAAACAAAAAAAGTAGTGTTTTCCCGTGCAAGGTCTGATTTCTCAGTGGTTTTTGTAAAGGTCAAAGTTAATTCTCAATATTACCAAAGTTTTTTAAAAATCTATTCTTAAAGCATCCTTTCAATTTCTTTTAATTTTAATCCAAGATGTGACTATGTGTGGAAGAGGTAGGAGCCTGAATGTTTTATTAAGAAAATAAAAGTTTGGCTAAAGGCTAGATACTACAGTTCTGATGATGCTGTCTCCATGTGGCTGTGTGACTCAGCACTCAAGTTGTAGGAAGGCTTCTCCTACCAATATTAGCAGGTTTTACATCAAACACAATTTCTCAAAATAATCAGAAATCAAAACCTTGGCATCTGTAACAGTAAATCATGAAAAGGAAAATAATGCTATGAAATATTGGTATATTTGAAATATGTTATATTATTTTTATATAGTGCTGAACTCTTGGTATTCAGTATCCATGTCAGGTATCCAGGAACAGGAAGAGCCTTTCTGCTTTCCATAGGTGCTCTGGAAAATCCAGCACATCATAAACAGCTTTCTGTCGTTCAAAAAAGACTTGTAAAATCAAGCTTAAAAACTATTTCACTTCAGCTGCACTTTCCTACCTGATGCCTTTGGGGATGAAAACACCACCCAGTCACCCTCTACAGGAGTTACTAGTTCTGGAGGCAGAGTTTCCCCTTCAGACTTCTCAGGCATCTGTCCACCAAGAAAGCTGATCTGCTCCAGCAACGGAAACAGCACATTTATTCCACCAATGCAGTTGATCATATCCTGAATCAAGAGAAAAGGCAGGAAAAACACCACCATAAATAAAATCCCCTCAACTATAGCAAAAATCTACTCTGCATACAGGAGTACTCACAAACCAATCAGAATGTCTCACAGGCCACTTACACATGTGCCATTCTGTCAGCTCTTGTTCTGAAAGTACATTTCGTACATTTCCTTCCTCCTCCCCCCAGTATAAACACTGGAAACTGAAGGATACAAAAACTTATAAAGAATCTTCTGCTAAATATATTTGAAAAACAGGAAAAACATTTCACTGATTTCTAAGTAACTTGCAGCAAGCAGTAAGAGAAGACCATAAGATTATACACATCTCTGCTTTAATCATCTTCCCGCAAGATTTCAACCTCAGGCGGTTAAAAAAAATACAATTTTATTTTGTTTTTTAAAATAACTCTACACCATACATCAATTCTAAGCCTCTCCTTAAAAATCAAGTTTCCTAAGTCCCCTTTCTTCCTCTCTTTCCCACAAGCAGAGATAGCACAAGATAGTCCCTGGAGGTGTTTAAGGACAGACTGGATGTGGCACTTTGTGCCACAGTCTAGTTAACAGGATGGTGTTCGGTCAGAGGTTGGACTACATGACCTCAGAGGACTTTTCCAATTTAATTGATTCTGGATTCTGTTATTCAAACAATGCTTCTTATATAGGTATAATATACTCAAATACATATATACTTATAAGGTGTAATATACTCAAATCACAAGATTTCTAGAAGTGGTTCACAACCACTTCAAATCAATTCAAAATCAGAGTCTTAGCAAGCTACTCAGAGACACCCACTCATTTCCCCAGCTTAGTCCAGTGACAAACACCGTGGAGTAGAAGTACCCATTACTGGGCAAAGAGGACAAACTGAAGTATTTTTAAATTATTCTTATCATAGTAAAATTAACTATTGAGTGTCTGAATTTTCTTAACATTAGAGTCTCAACAAGTGATCATAGAGATATGCACAGTGAACATGTACAGTGCAGCTCCAACAGTATTTCCTTATTAATTAGTTTGCCAGTACAGTCAATTGTTCACTGTTCTTGAAAAAAAAAAAGTAGATCTTATTTATTGTTCATACATTTTCCTCAAGATGAAAAAATGTGGTATTCTACTGACAAGTCACAAGTGTTAACTTAACCCTACTAACCTTCATCTAACTCAGAGTTTATGATGGCAAGAAAACCATGACAGAATTCCCTAGAGACGACAAAATGCTTTCAATACACAACATGCATTCAACATTATTATGAAGAGTAGTCAGCTACCACAAAGTATCTTCATGTACTGTGACAGTAAAAGCAGTGGCCCTCATAACTTCACAAAAAATGTAATATAAATGCAACACTAGTCCAGCTACAGCGTTAGCCCATTAATTCTCAGTATAAAAACATGCTGAATCTGTTAAATATAACTTGCATTATGATAATAACTTCCAGCATTCCAAAAGTGAGATGAACACATACAACCACATTTTTACATCAGGTTCTGCCTCTTCACAACACATTTACCTTGATGTCCCAATTCACTACTTTGTTTCCAGTTAGTCTTCCATGTAAAAGATTTGCAGACAGGTCAAGGCAAATTGGGTTTCTGCAGGCCTGTTAAACAAATAAAGAAGCCATGATATTATTTAGGAAACAATTTACAGATGCTTGAACACAAGATTTTGTGCCAAGGTGTTGATATTAAAGTATTTAAACGTGAAACCCCTAGAATATAACATATGCCATTTTAGAGTTGACATTCTCTACTGTAGAAGATGATTCCATCCTTTTGCCTAACATGAACAAAACCTACTATCTCTGCACAAGACTACAGTTTAAGAAAGCTCTCACTGCTCCTTATCTTCCCATAAAAACCACACTGCAAACACTGAAAGCAATGCACACTGTGTAGCCAAGGAGAAATAATGTCCTGTTTCATACCTTTGGCGTATAATGAAGCAGCACCTTACTGGGGAGGTCTGCTACTTCAGCTTCTTGAGACTTCCACGGAGTTAAACAGTTTGGACCTATAAAAAAAAGTAAAGAAAATTATTTAACATATATTTAAGAGTCCACTGGATAATTAATGTTGCCCTTTACAAATTTTATACTACCAAACTTGTTGGAAGAACAAGTAAGACAGTCTGAACCATATCTATTTCAGACATGCTTTGAAGTAGTTTCTATGACTTAAACCATTCATTTCAGAGGGTCTGCTTAAACAGGAACACATTCTACATGAAAAGCTAAACTACACAAAGAAGAGGCGTCTTTATACATTCAAACAGCTCTGACGTTTATCTTTACAAATATCTATCTCGTATTTGTCACTAATCTCTGTCATCGAGCCTAAATGCCCAGAAAATGAGTAACCTTCAAGATGGTTTTGTTTAACAATATAAAGTATTTCCTTTAAATAATACAAGTGTTTTAATGCTAATCTGTAATAACCTTGAGTCATTATGGAACTTAATACCTTTAACACTTTGAACTGTACAACATAGCTTTCAGAGTATTCTTTTTAAATTACCACTTAATTATTGATTCTTATGGAAAAATCCTCAAGCATAAATCACCTTTTAGTGACCTATCAAAATAAGGGCAATACTTTTAAAGAGTCTTAACTGCAAACACATGTAGGCAAACAGTAGTAAAAATTCAGAATTTACAAGTGAAATTATTACATAATATTTTAATTTTGGCAGGTCGATACATATGATAAAGAGATGAGCTTATGCAAATACAGTATTTTTAAATCAAATTTTAAAACATACTTATTAAATGTTAACCTTATTTGCTTTAAAGACCTCTCACTTGGGTCAGCTCTGCAGTTCTTCTGGACTGTAAGTTCTCCATTATGCGTCTGTGTAAAGCAAAGTTTAGTGGGGTCTTGTTGGTTTTATTTGCTAAAACCAGTACAATCACCACTTACCTGCTAAATATAATGCTTTCACCTGAGAAGGTTGAAGTGCTTCATGGAAGATAATAACTGATCCAAGTTGGCCCTCCAAAGATGTTGGACACCCCCATTCACTGTCCTGAGTCCCTGCTGAGATCATCTTGGTGATGAACTCTGGTTTTCCAATCACCCCACCCCAACTTCCTGTAGCGAGAATGCCCCCAAGCGATGTCCGATGGGGCATGATTGGGGAGGAAAAAGGCGGATCTGGGATCTGAGATGGAGGAGGAGTCGTCGTTCTTTGACCAGCTGAACCAATGCAGCAAGAAGTAAAAGACTGGACAGTCACACATGGAAAAAAGAAAACAGAACACATGCTGTAAATCTAAGCTTTAAATCTGAAGACTGCATCTAGCAAATCTGAACTAAATAAACGAAACAAAGAGCAACAAGTTCTGTCGAGCCCTGGAAAACAAGCAATCCATCACACTACGCCAAAAACCAGAGCATGTACTTCTCAAATCAGAGAGAACACCCTTTTACCAACTAAGGGTAATCTGGTTACCTCACCTGCTGCGTGACCTCTGGCAGGAGCACAGCCAGGAAGGACAGTGCTCTGTAAACACTCCTCTTCTGGATTATATTCCAAAATACCAGCCCAGCATATCTGCTACTGTACATTTCTCATATCAGTTAGTCCACTCAAATAGATGCCCTCACGGTAAGATCACTTGCCCTGCTTTTAGTTACCTTGAAATCTATAGTGCTTATTTTACAGATGGGCCAAAATCCAAAGTTTCATCTTGAAACGAAAACTATGCCTACTCTCATTTTTGTTTTATACTGATTTTACCATTACAGCATCCAACTTAAATGTTTTCTCAACAAACTTAACAAATATCAAATTAGAACTTAGAAAAGAGGGAAGAATGTTGGGTGTTGTAGCCCAGTTTAACTTAAATTTGTTTCACAAAAGGAATGAACAATGCTTACAAAGGAAACTAAACACGACACACACTCATTTTGATGGCTAGTGGTATCTTTTAGGCTAAGCGTGTGCACATCCAAAATGGTCAAATTAACTGCATGTAAACTGCTTATCCAGTTACCAAAGGAATAAGGAACAGCATATTAAGGAAACATTCCAAAAATAGAAGTAAAACTATACGAAAACACTGAAAATAACTGGGAATATTCTTCACTGAGTACTGTTACATCAATCCTACTGGCAGAGCTGCCATTTACTATGATGTAATCATAAATTATGTCAATATGCTCAGGCAATTATTTTGAGGAAAACCCCATGATTTAATCAATGCCATCTGGTAGAGTTTTTTGTTCTGTTTTTAAACTGAGATGACTAAACAAGCATTACTTAATGGTTAGTTCCACTCCAAAATGGTATTCTGGACATTATCCAAAGTTGAACATCATTAGTAATAGGCTGAACTCTCATTGTTGTATGAGAGCTCATCCTACCAGGGGTATGGCTCAGAAGGGAACTTACTTCATTCATAGCAGGGAACCGAAGCGGGGCAGAGACCTTCTGCTGTCCATTGACGTAGATATACACAAGGCTCTGACCAAAGGGCCTCTTTCCAGGCACGTGAACAATAGTTATGTTGTGCTGGTTAAGCAATAAAAAATAATTAAGTCATTATTAAGAACACTGAAGTTATTATATGAAACTATTTAACTTCATCTCTACTAAACTGGTAAGAAAAGCATTTAAGAAAATAAATCCAAAGCATCAACAAGAATATAAGACCTCCTGCTGCTTCCATTTTAAAGTAGCAAATGTAATGTTTACATATAAACAGGTTTTTGAAGAGAAAGATACAACTCCTCCATAGTAATGCACATCAGTTCTTAAGTATAGGAATAGAAAAGGGTAAGGCAGAAACAGCACCACAGCTACCTATGCTTGTTTTAATTTAATATAAAAAACCTCTAATGCTGTAACAAGCTCAATCAACAAAAAATGCCTAATAACAAATGCATAAGTTAGCTCAATCAACAACTAATCTAAGTGAAAATTGCTTGCATTATTTGAGAATTAAATCTGCTCTTGTGCAATGAATTACTGAAATACTATAAAATAGACTATTTGTAAAACAATCAAAAAAAATAGAATTTTTACTTCTGAGCTAACAAAACAAAGTGTTTATCAGTATCAAATCTTACCCAGAGAGAATCAAAAAAACAATGGTCAGGCAGCATCACTGTTGCATATTCCCTCTTTGTGCACACTGCAACCACCAACACCCCCGAGCATGTAATAAAGGCTTCAAACCCCATACCGCTTCCTGTAAAAAAGCTATAAAAAGGCAAAAAGACACAATCAAGGACTTGCTTCATCAAAACCACCACCTAAACATACATTCATTAAGGAGAAAATCCACTCAAGTTTGGTGGTGGTCAAATATTTACTATGTGACTGTTACTCCTCTTATATATATTAAAAAAAACAAAACCAAAAAGACATTTTGTTTGCTTCTGAATGTTAGTACCCAAAATGTTAAATTATACCAAGAACCATTCATGCCAATATCCACTACTTAAGCACTATGATGGTGCCTTCTCACTGTGTGCTGATACAAATCCAGAGCTCATTACATTTACAACAAACTGTGTGAATGCTGCTCTGCTTTTGGGTAGGGGGCTGGAGGAATTGGGTTTTGGTTTTTGTTTTGTTTAAACAATGAACCTCAACACAATCTGGAGTTATGGATGTTGAAACTGTAGATGACAAGATATCATACCAGAGAAACTACACGGTTATTTCTGTAACAGAACCTGGCTCTGGTGACAGATGAAAGCTCTCCCTTCCCCAGACTAAGCATTATGTACTGCCCTCGATGAAGATAAGCAGAAGCACCACATGTCACGGGGCACAGATGGCCTCCATGTGTAGGTGGTAGCAGCTACAGTAACTGTACCTATAGAGCTGCTTCCTCTTGCCACTTTTGCCCGTGGTGCCGGGGTCCACGCGGTCCTGGTCAAGGCAGAGCCAGGCGTTGAAGGAGAAGGCGGAGCCCGGCCACCTGTGGATGGCGGGCAGGGCGATGCCGGCCATGCTGTGGTGCAGGTTGAAGTACTGCAGGGCGCTGGCCAGGCCCTGCTTGCGCGCCATGGCCAGCAGCGCGCGCAGCACCGGCACCACGTACGGGTGAGCGCGCCGCGGCTCCTCCGGCCGCAGCAGCCGCACCAGCTGCAGCAGCTCCTCCGAGCCCATGGATTGGCTCCCCAAGGAGCCCAGCAGGGCAATCAGGTTCTCCGCACAAGTACTGTGGAGCGCCGAGTGGGACCTGAGGGTCTCGATGACACGGATGACCATGTTCGCATTGACACACGTGGCACGGCTCTGTCTGTCAATGCAGCAGATTCGCCTCAACCAACTGGAGATGAAAATCTGCAGCTCATGTGATTCTAGCTCTGGAAGCCACTGGATGAGCAGCAATAAGGGCTGGACATTACTAATGCCTAGTATCCCAACAGCCATGTGGTCGCCTTCAACAGCCTGAAAAACAGCAGAGAACTCAGACATGAAACACAATAAGACACGGCTAGAAGCACTGTTGAAAGATGGAAGCATTTCTGCTTCAAAGTAAGCACAGCTCACCATATTCATGAGTTCTTCCAGCAACTCCCGTGAGGGCTGACCCAGTGATTTTAGTACCTCATATATGTGTGCATACCCAATCCTCTCCTTGAAGACTTCCTGAGGATAAAAATTCCAGTCTCACTAACAAACGAAATGGACAAAAATTGCTTTTCTACTGCAGTAGGTAGACAAAGAATTTTTAATTTTAATTCAGACAATTTAATGCAATATTAGACACATAATAATTAGAATGGAATAAGTACACGTTAGAAATCTATTTTTGATAACCTGTTCATTCTACTGTTTCTAGAATGCTGCAGATGAGAAGCATTTCACTGCAGCATACAGATAAATAAAAGCTGTATTTCATCAATTACCTATAAAAGAATATAATTACTTTGGTATTATCAAAATGTTAATACTATCACAAAGAACAAACAGCTTCATTTTTCATCTTTTTAGTGCAAACTATAACATGGAAGGTTTACATTGAAAATCATAATTATTCAAATATTAATCTTTCAGTAAAAGATTTTCCTAGACCAGATTAAAAACGACCCATCCTAAACACTTGAAAAAATTGGAGAAGTGTTCCAAGGAAGTTTTCCTGAAAACTAATTGATTTTACAAGAAGAAAAAAAATTAAATTAATCAGCAAAGTTCAAACGGTAGTATTATTTATGGTTTAATTAATAAACAGCAACACTTAATATGGAATGAATACTCTTGCCTTGGCTATAGTCTGTCCTGAAATGATTTTTTTTTTAAAGAACAAATCTTTCAGCAGAAGTGAGGTGATTACTTAGGTAAACATGAAAAGAAAAAATACACATGTTGCAGTAGAAGTACAACTGAAAACTCTACTGACTCTCTGCTAATCCCAGCTAGTCCCCACCTCCAACATGCAACTCTCCCCAGGTTTTCCAGAGTCAGTGAAGAAATAAGCACTTTCAGTAATGCTCTGGAGGAGCATAACTGATCCTGTTGTCTCTCCCTAAGGCTCTACTGCAAGTAGCAACAAAATAAATGATTCCCACTCTTCCTTTATCCTCCAGTGTACAGTCACATCCCTTTACCTGTGCCAAGTCCAGGGAATTGTTCAGCCAAGTGTTGAATTTAATGAACTCAGCAACTCAGGAGTAAATACACTATTTTTCCATAGGCTTAGCTTCCAGTCAGAATCACAAACTGACCCCAATCTATCCATTTACCAAATCACAAGAATAACTACCAAGGAAGGGCACAGGGCAATGACATGACCACTACCTGAACAGCAGTACTGCCCTGGCTTCGTTTAAAGCCATATAAAAGTACAACACAAACTGCTGCCTGGAAATTCCTGCAAATACCCACTAAGTCTACCCCATATATCTATGGGACAAGTAACAACCTACTTTCTTTACAAAGGTTCCAACTGCCATCATACTCACGTCTTCCAGTTTTGGTAGAAAGATGATTCAGTGTCCAGCCATTACACACATATAAAGGGATAAGGAAAGCTAATCAGCTATTCCTATCTGTCATGAATGTGTGACCACAATCTGCTCATCTCCATTAGCAAGATCCATCAAGGTATTGTGATAAAAACACTAACTGGAAACAAGATCAAGAAACTGCGAACAGCCCTCTGTACAGACACTGTTACCTTTGCAGCTGGAGACTTGTGCATTACTGCTGTGAGGGCTTGAATGGTTGATACTGCCAAGGAGTCCAGGTGTCCCTGAAACACCTGAAAGTAGCAGGTACAGAAGTCATATACAAACATGCAAAGACAGTTCAGCTCCAAAATCTGTGCTGTGCCCTCCTGCCAGGAGGGAAACCAAGAGTTTGGTAACATGCTTCAAAAATCATCTCCCCAACAGTCAAAATTTCAAACCCCACAGCCTACAAAGAATTACATCACAGTAGACAACTAACCACAGACTTCGAGAGGAGAGAAGCATTCACAACACAAACTGCACCTCAAATATTCTGATGGACAAACAAGTTTTCCTCATGCGTCTAATGGACAACCTCAAGAGGGAGGGAGGAAAACAATTAGGAAATCTCTCGCAGTGTGTGTATGTGTGCTGCTGGAAAATCAGCACCTGCAGCTCATATAAAGTGACTTATTTTCCATCCAAGGCCCTGCACACCAATGCAGCACACACACACACCCCTGAAGTGTAAGAGATAAGTCACACCAGCACAGTTAGGTGACTGCCTCACCCATAGCCTCATTGCATTGATTCAACACCTCTCTCACCAATTTAAGTAATCTTCGGAGTTTTTTTTCTCTAAATCTTGTTTATATTGATATTTCTACGGTGGTTTTAAGAACAAAAATGTTGGAGCACTCTCGCATCCATCAGTAAACCTAATTAGCAACACTGTGCAAACAAACATACTATTTCATCATCTCTGAAATATTATGTGCACCTCAGACGTATTTTGAAAGTGAAATGTCAAGAATCAGACAACTATTAGATGTGAAGAAACATTTACATGCAGTTAGAGTTGTGCTGTGTCCAAAAAAGCCAAAGCTATTAGTTAGAAATCACAATTTGTAAATTACCATCCCTTGTATTCAGCATCTTTTTACATTTTTAATCAGAACAAATAATTCTACTATAAAATTAATACAAAAATTTGCATTTGAAACTTTCCATAGTATTTGGGAAAAGTAAAGCAACAGGCTATTCCTACCTCCCTGATTCAGCCTGTCCATTGTTTTGTGAACATCTGTTCTTGATGACAAGCAAAGAATCAGGACACCAAACACAACCATTGAGATTCACAAACAAGGCCCCAGAATCCAAAACACCACAGTGCTGAGACAAAGAGCAAAAAAGAGGGGAAGGAGGGGGAAAAAGAATCACCACCAGGTTGAGAGAATTAATTTCGATCCCATTCATGTACTTCACCTTTTCCTTAAAAGAAGCATAACTGATGCTTGTTCTATCGCCAATATCTGCAGTTTGAAGCAGAGGAATAAAACATAGGCTGAATTCAATCTGTTATTCAGAAAAATCATTTTCCAGAGACAGGAAATGCTGATCTGTGCAGCACTGTAAGTTCATCTTGCTGCAGAAGGCTTAAGGAGGATGGTTAAGGTGAAGCACAGGAATCAATTTTCCTATGATTGTGTCTTGACTTCAAGTGAAGCAAAATACAGTTTAGGTAGGTACCTGGTCCTCATTCATTTCTGTCAGTAATTTGTTGGTAAGGTCTTTCTCACTCTTGTCTGCCACTTTATTGTTAGCATTTAAAAACAGCTGTTAGAAACAGAGACAAGAATAATGGAAATAATTGCATTAAACAGTTACCTGCAGCCAAATCTGTGGAGGCTGCCTTAGATTTGTATTTCACATACAGAAACAAAAAAGGAAAAAAAAAAAGGAAAAAACAGCTTTCTCACACTGGTGAGACACAACTGTCCATTAGTATTAGTCTTCTGTTAATTCTTAAAATACTGAAGATCACACTGTATTTTTGCTGAAGAGTAATTACTTTTTTCCCCCCAAAATTAAATTAAAATATGTAATCACTGAGACAAAGAGAGAGAGATTTATCTGGAATTTATATTCGTCTCTGGCTTAGCAACTGTGATTTCATTTACAATATGCAACATGACAGAGAGTTCTAAGAAATTTACTTGTAAGAAATAAAGACAAGAGTGGGGCATTAACAAGGTAATGGATACAGACATTCCACCATCTTCCACTTATGTTTCACCCTAGGTGAAAGCTGAAGATACCTAGACAGAATATTTTCATCTCCAAACAGCACAGTAGCAGAATTTCTGGGGCACACAGTCTTTAGGATAGGAAGAAGGTCAAAATATCTCTGCCATCATCCTAAGAATCAGACAGGTTGTAAATAGCTTTAAATCAAACATAGAGCTATACTGCATCTTCAGCTAAGGAACTGCTCTGAGTTCAGTAGCTAGATTCCTAGTCAGTTCCTTTGAAGGTTTCAAACTCATGCAAATTCATGAACAATTGCAGTCAATTTGTGTGTCAAATTTAGCTGTAACCTGATCAGAGCTAAAATTTACTTCCTTCTGCTTTAACATTCTATTGAGGCATTAAAAAAAAACCCTGACCAAAATGTTTTAGAAGTTCCTTTAAAGAAAAGGAAACATTTTCCTTCAGTGGGTAAAACCTAAGCATTTGTCTTTTCCCACACACACCCCCACGTTTTCTTTCATTATCTGCTAGGTTAGTCTCCCCGAAGAGACTGAGAAATCAATTTCCATAAATTAGGTCAAAACAAAGGACAACACTCAAGATATTGCTTTGACTTACATAGGTGTGAAAGCACATAGTTATAAACACTTTGAAAGGTATGTCACAATCAAGAGCACTTAACAATGCAGAATAACTATAATATGCCTCAGAGGACTGTAACATTAGCAAGGATAAGAACATTAAACAAAAAGCAAATGCAGACAATGCAAAAATAAAGAGTCCATCAAACTTTTCATATGAGTCACTTTATTTCTCATAAGGCATGTGAAAAGAAAAAATAGATTTTTTTTTTTTACAATGTCTACATGGTTTTAATCCTGCCATTTAAAAGCTGTTCAAAAAAACCATTTTTTTCTTTTAATCAGACACACTGTTAAAGACCACTGTGCTTTGCTCAAAGTCTGACCTCGGAGACAGTTGAATAAATGAGAAAAGATTCAGCACTGACAAACCAGTTTGTTAAATGACTCTCAGTACAGAATAAGCACCTCCTGATACCTCTAAATTACAGTCCCTCTTTGGATATCACTGGCAAAAAGCAACATTCAGATCATCAAAACTTAACCAAGCTTTTGTGTAGATCTGTAACCCTAAAGCGTAGTTAAGGAAAGACAGCTGGCCCATGAGCCTCACAACCAGCAAATATGAAGAAAAAAGGATTTACATCTTAGAAGATCGTTATACTGCAAATGACTAGAAAGTATGACTAGAAATATAGCCTTGAACACCCCAAGTTCTCTGGGATATCTACAGCAGAAATAGTGGTATGGATTTTCTTTATCCCTTCTTAGCACAGAAATTATTTGCATTTCAAGTCTGCAGGAGATCCAGCAGCTTCCTGAGTTTCAGATATGGGTATGGACTCTCAAGCTCTCTGCAGAGATGCAGAACATGCTCTTCACACACAGCTTGCTTAGAAACCCAGTGGCAATTTTCACAAATGAAGGAAAAAAAATCTAGAAATAGGGTCTCCACCCCCAGCTAATAAGGAGAAATCCTAATTCCACAACTAAATCAATTTTTGCTATTTGGATTTGAAAAAGAACAGAGACACAGAATATTTGGAAGTCCAAATATACTGCAACACCTGCCCTGCCTCTCTCTCTCCCACTTCTCATCCGTGGGGGTATTTTGCTTGTGAAAGGCTAAAAAAGCACACTGTGTACCAAACTGGCAGCACTGATCTCTAAACCACACAGTAATATGTGAGACTGTATCCCAGGAAAAACCTTTAAAAGAACATATCTTCTAACATACAGACAGGCAGAATAAAAATAAAAACAGCAAGCTGCAAAAATAATAGAGCAGCTGTTCCTGCTTTCTCAAATTCCACCTCTTGTTTACGAGAGCAGGAACACAGCTCAGAGTCTCCATGAAGAGCTAAACATCACGCTGTTGATGATTTTAGAAGAAACTAGAAAAGGAGTTTCTTCTAGAGTACAAGGTTAGTTCAAAAATAGGCAGAGATTCCCAAACACAGGAGGAGAATGGAAAGGTCAAACAATGTATTTTCAGAAGGAGATAATAAAAGTACAAACTATTCAAAACACTTGAAGTCAGTTGGCATTCTGCCACTGATTATAATTACAATTAAGACATAAACCAAACACATTTATTTTAATACATCATTGTACTGAAATACATTCTAATCCAAAATCTAAATGGATTAGAAACAAATTGTACACGGTAGCTAGCATTAAACTATCTAGCACGAGAAGAGCTCAAAACAGCTATGTCACTAACATATCACAAAAGGAGAAATTAAATAGTGCAGAGAGTTACATCCTATCTGCGTTCTTTTACACAGGGAGACATGAAATCAGTGCTATCAGTGGAAGTTTGCAAATTATGACCATTTACAGTTGAAATGAAAACCCTAAATCCTATGTAGAAAAGGAAGAATTGAAGAACATTTTTAGCACCTTGAGCTCATGTTTTATATCAGCCACACACAGGACTCAAATATTTTGAAACACGTACAATGGCACACCAGAAAGATTTTGTTAAATGGAAAAACGTTCCTCTGAAATTAGAATTCAGACCTCCATCTGGCAGCAGTTGTTAAGTGACTTCTTAGTAATCCAGTGACAGAATATAAAAGAAACAAAACACAAAAACAAACCCCACAACAAAATCCCAAATAAAAAGGCAGAGAGGATTGATTAATCAGACATACTGTTAGAGGTCACTGTGCTTTGCTCAAAGTCTGACATCTGAGAGATTTTAATAGGTAAGAAAAGATTCAGCACTGATTCAAAGATACAGCATCATAACAGATTTTAGAGACTGAGCGGGGTCTGTAAAGGTATTTTGCTCAGGACTCAAAGCAAGTATTCATTGCTTTAACCACAAGACAGACACGAGACACTTCTGCTTCATTAGAAATAATATAAGGCAGGGTTTGTTAACAATATGCTGATAAGGGAAAGCTTACCTTGCAGTTCTGCAACAGTCGAATGAGATGCTCAAAGCAGTTACTGTTCAGGAAAATTGCCTGCAGAACAGGCCTATCTGTGCAGTCTAACATTGCTGTGATGGTATCTATAAAATTAAAACAGAACTGGCATCAAAGACAAAACACTTCCCAAATCCATCAACCATTTTTTCCTGCATGTTCTGTAATACATATCAGGAAAAAATTAGACAAATTATACGCTCTGCAATTTTGATCAAGAATGGTATGCATTTTAAGAACAAATAACAAGGCCTAAAGCTAAACATTTTGATACTGTAAAAATTAACACATAGCCTACTATATATGCAGAAAAATTCAGCTAATGAGAATCTTTGATTGCTTTGGGGTTCTGTTTCAAGTCATCGCCAATTGTGAGTACATAAGCAGCATTACCTTTTTTTTAAAGCATATGAACACTTGTTTCCTCAACAAGCAATTACTCTGCATTCTACAGCAGCCTTATACTGTAATCATTCTCCATGGCCGCAGTACTATTCCTCAGTTTTCTTGGAAGTATGGGAAAAGAAACACCTTTATTTCCCATGCTGAACATCAAAATGGAAAAAACTCAAACCCCTGAATTTTAACACCAGAACTTATACGCAACTCTTTCAGGCTATTAGTTTTGGCCAATGTTTACAACAATACCATTTGAAAATCAAACTATCACAAAACAGCACCACATGGCTACTTTATTAAAAAACAGTTTTATTCCGCAATTACTAAGGTTCTTAGAAGTGCCACTTGTTGCCTAGCAAAGTTTTTCTCTTTTAATGGAGACTTTCAGTCTATGAACCTTGATACGCTGGTTAAATGGTAGCAACCTGATATGGTTTCCTCTGGGTTTTTTTATTAGTAAATGATTAAACAAGAAATATCTAAGAAGAAATGTTAGAAATTTTTCAATTGCTTAGTCAGATCAACATTTTTGCTTTAGAGTTGTTGCCAAGAAATATTGAGAGGAACTGGATACTCACTCAGCATTTGGATCTGTAGTGCTATGAATCTGCTCTCCCACTGCCTGCATCGCCTTGGATTAGGTAAGGCTGAATGGTCTGAATTAAGCAACTTGAAATAGTTCTCCAATATTGTACTTGTCTCGACTTGGCGCTGGTCAGAACTGCTGGTTAGGAGGATATGGACAACTTCCGTCAGGCACTTCAGAGTCAGCTCTGCCTTCCTGCTCACTTCCTCGGGGTTTCTGTCATCCCAGTTGTCACAGTCTGCTAAAACACGCATCAAGACTTCCATGGTGGCAGGAGACACTGCTTGAAGAGCATTCCTCTGAAACCCATTAAGGCAAAAAAATTATTAAGAAAAATAAATAAATTTAAAAGAATTTAAACCTCTTCAAACCAGCTGTGTCTACCTGAGTTATCTAAATCATGCAATATGCACTATCGTATCTACTAATGCTATGTAGTTGTTAAATAACTATGAAACACTCTACTTGGATTATGTTGATGGCTACAGATGAAATGCATCCTATCTTGTTCATTTACATAAGCTCTCTTTTTCAAAGGGAATGCTTATACAGAAAAAAATAGGTGTTATAAAATTCTTACGAGGTAGCCCAGATAAACTGCTAATTCAAGGCAACCTTTCACCTGAGTTGTCATTTTAGATTATGAGATTCATGATACTTTAGAACATGTGGTAAGAACATAATTAGCAAACGTTTGTCTGGGCCCTGAGTGCATTTTCCTCACCTTTCTTCCTGGGGGCCTGACTGCATAGGCTCAGGGGCAGGAGGCCAGGCTTGTGGCCAGCTTTGAGAAGCCCTGTCAGGGACTCCTTGCCCTCTGCAGGGAGCTGCATTCAAGTTTTGGCTCTCAACCCTTTACCTGTTTGATCTACACTGCAGCCATGGCCATGCCCTGTCTCGAACCTGACCCACTGACTTGACTGCCCAGCTTGACCTTGGCCCTGCCTCATGGCTATGGATGAGGCCGGCAGTCACCGGCCTCTTGACTGACTCTGGTTAGCACCAGCAGAGCAAACCCTTACTCTGAAGTGCTGACCAGACTCCCTGGCTTGACTTTAGGCTTTATCACGACAGACTTGTCTAGTGGGCTGTGCTGGTTGACCCTGGTTCCTGCCACCACAGCTGCTCCCACCGCTCCGTCTGGGTGTAGTGAGATCGCACCCTTTGCCGGTCAGGGCAACTGCTGCTGGCCATGCTGCTCAGACCTCACTTGCCTCCCATGACGGAGCAGAGCCTGGCTTTGCAGCTCCCTGGTAACCTTTTAAAACACTCCCTCTTCAAGATCACCAGAGGTAGCAGCTGCTTGCGACCAGACTAAGCAGGACATTACAGAAGTCAGGCAAGAAAGGGGATGCTGGCTTTGCTGCTGCTGAATACCCTCTTTTCCTCATATTCTTCCAAAGGCTTTAAACAGCTTCCAAGCTGTAAAGGCCTCATGCCTCCTACTGAAAACAGCTTACTTTCAGCACTGGTAAGTAAGCTAGATCAGTTTCATGTACATGAACACAAAACTTTCATCTTTGCAGGTGGAAATTCCTAATCTAGTTACCCACATTTTTTCTTTAAAATATTACACTAAGTTCATATGGAACATGTAGTTGTTCTAAACAGCAAACTTCTACTGTTACTTGAAATCAGGACCAAGCTTTTAGCATTTAGGTATTATTGCCCAAAGATCCCAAGGTTCGTAAGACAAAAAGACTTCATCATCGATAATAAATTCTTCTCACTCACAAGTTATGGAGTACTTAAAAGTCTTAAACAAGGAACAAGCATTTGGAGGTTTCAGCAGCTGAAAAGTTTAGAGTATCCTTACCTGACCACCGGCCACAATAGCTCCAAAGAGATGTAGCAGGCAACATTTCAGGCTCTCCTTGAGATGTTCACTTTCTTGAAAGCATTCTGATTAAATAAAAAGGAGATTTTCTTCAAAAAACCACCACCACCACATAATAAAAAACCCCTCCTATATTCCCTGTCATCATACAAATTTTTAAAAAATTCAACTGTATCATCTCCACTGTGTTTTATATAACTCAGACACAAACACTCCAATTCTAACATTATCAAAGTAACACAACATGACCACATTTATCAGGAATTCACAGGGCCACACCTTCAGCTTGCATAAAACTTTCCATGCCAGGTGACAGAACTATAGACACACCACTTTTGCTCTTGATTAATAATGTAAAAATGAGCCCATTTTGTCCATACTAACACACAACCAGTTACCAAGCATGACAAAGTTCATAGAAATTTTGGCATGAAAAGTCTGATGCCATAGGCAGTGCAGGTAGCTCAAAAAAACCAGTCCCTGAGCTTGTTGACTGTAAGGCAGATTGCCAGAGAATCCTGTGCAGATCTGTAACCCTTCTTGCAGTAATCTCTTTAGAGACAACTATCCTGCATCTCTTCTCTTGGCATATCTGATAGAAATTAGTCCCAAACAGCCCCAGGAACTCTTCTTAGCAACTTTTCTTAGATATAACCTGGATATTGTTGTTACAGCAGTAACATTAGACCTAACACAGCTGCAAGAAACTACAAAGGATTATTTTTGGAAATAACCACTGTAAAACTTCCAATGACATTATAAAATAAAACTGATTATTATTTGGGCTTGTAAAAACTGAAATTTTAGACAAACATTAGAAACTGAAAATGCAGTATTTTTATATTCATTAAAATAATAGTAGTAATAACATAACCTTTAAGATAAGTACCAACTATTGGCAAGTAAGATTTCTGACTATATACTGAATGTCTAAGATTGTTCTAAAAGAAGATTGCAGGGCTATTTTCCCAATCTGTTCTCCAAACAGAACAAAGCTTAGATGATCACACTGTTACTGAGCTCGTACCACCACTCCTTGACTTATAGCCTCTGGATCTTTGTAGAACCTCAGACAAATTGAAAAGAGTAGTACCTAGCAGATTGTGAATAAATCATGAGGCTGGGCAGACTGAAACCACCCCCTCTCAAATTAGTCCTGGCATGGCAGAATGCTTAAGGCACATGCTCAGCAATTTCTTACTCTGTCCTTTCTGCCAGTTGGCCAACAAGCAGACGAGCATCTGCCTGCTAATTAGCACACTTTTAGCTCGGTCACATTGTATGATATTTAAGAGACTTAGGAGGAACCACAGGGCAATGCACTGAATGGAGAGAGAACCTGCAGATGATATTCCTCAGTAGCAGCCTTTAGAGTGAGTTTTCAGTGCTCTGGCACGTAGATAAGGGCATTTTACTGGCAGCAACAATTTAGTCTTTTTGGCAACTATCCTGTTTTTTGTACACAGCAATGGAATCTCAAGGAACAGGAGCCGTGACTCAAACAGAGAAAAATCAAATTCCTAAATGCTACCACTCCAGGAACGGAACCTTTTTTTTTATTATTTTCAATTAAAATCAAGTTAATGGATAGCTGCAAAAAGGGCTGATTTCACTCCTTCACTTCCCATCCCTACAGCTTATTCCTGCTGCTTCAATTCTGTAGGCACTAGCACTTTGGTATGCTAAACTGGCAAACTACCCGGGCATCCCACATTCCTGAGATTTAAGTACAAAATACGACATGTAAGTCCTGCTTTTCCACACAAACAATCTGTAACGGTAAGAACACATGAATTCCAAAGTAGCCATCATGATATTTAATGATTTAACCAGAGAGAAAATAGTTTCCCAAACTTGAGGCCAAGGAGCATTTGCTAGTTGAATGGCAGAGTTTCATCTTTTCTAGCTGTTGAATCATATTAAAGAGACAGGAGTGCATGAACGCTCTCCTAAGATTGTTTTTCCATGAGAGTTATCAGCCCAGTTACTACAGGGATCTCATGTGCAATCACTATGTACCATAATAAACAGAAAAGTTGGCAATTCACAGAATCAACCCTGTTAAACTATGTTAGGCACTGAAATAAAGTCTAGAAAAAGGCTTTCAAAGATGAGCAGGAATGACAAAATAGTAATGCTAGCAAAAAACAAGTAGAAAAAACCAAGCAACCAAAGTAACCCACTTCATTCAGCCTCAGAAAACAAGGAAGGGACTTTTACATTACCAGGCATGCTCAGGAGAAAGTTACTTGGACTCATTGAGTTCATTCCTCTAAAGAAGACTATTTTTTAACAGGCTGTTAGTAATACTTACGGTAAAAGAAAGGGACAAACTCAACAGTGAGGGATGCTGGTTTATACTTCTGTCTGCTCCTTTCAACTGTACTAAGGAAACGCCTGCAATTACATTAAAAAACATACACCAAAGAAATTAGACATGAGACTTTTGTTTATGACTTACTCATTAACTTATGACTTATAATACAACAGAGTAGAAAACACTGCCAAAAATCAGGAGTTATCTTTTGCCTACAGGATGAAAAAGAGTAGTGAAGTAATATTTCATCCTGAAAACATGAATCACAGCTAATCCAAAATTCAGTCTGCACCGAAAAATACTTAACATTTTACAAAATGGTTCAGTCAAAAACATCAAATAAAAAAGCCAGCAATCTCTTATTTAGGCCATGCTTACTGTAACTAACCCACCAGCAAGACTGCTGAATTTCTTGACCAAGCAATTTTAAATGGGTACAAAACATTATTATGGGTTCATCAGGCTGGAGGGGACACATAATCAAATTAAAGGGATGTAATTCTACTGATACACTTATAAACTTATTTTCAGAGATGTAACTTGTCTACACTGTGAACGTCAATAACTTCTTTTGCCCTAATTAAAGCACATCTGCCTATCACATTCCTTTGGGCTACTTTGTTCCACCAGTTTAGAAAAGTGGCCAGTTTTTGGAAGGAGAAAGCAATGTAAGCATCCTTGTGGTGGTCAGTTACAACCAATGACCTCTTAGTATATCCTCAAATTTATGATAATTTTTGAAAGTTATTTAAATGATATCCAGTTTGAGAAAGCATAACACGTTTCTGTGGTGTGATTCTATTGATTCATGGTTAAAGCTGCCATTAATCACAGTATTTACAATCCTGTGCTGGTCCACACATACCCTGCAATTCGCTGCCTCCAGTTTCGATATGGATCATAGAGACTTTCACAGAAAGCCAATGCATGTCTCACAAATTCTTCTATGGGGGTCTGATCCTCCACTTCTTTTTCTTTTGTTTTGCTTTTTAACTGAGGAGAAAAAGAAAGCTGTGGTCAGAAAATTTCTAGAAGTTGAAAACTAATCTTGAATCTCTCCCAGAACAGTTCTGAGCCTATGAATTGCTCCCCACATAACACTATTACTGAAAGGGCAGATCACATAAAGAGGAGCAGGAAGTATCAGATGGCAGAAATATAGACTAGAATTGTTAGCCACGTACCTGTTGAATGTATAACGTAGTCATGGTGATAACATGGTTAATGTATGAACACATCCCAATCTCTTCCACATTAGCCAAATTTCTGTGAAGACAAAATAAAAACCAAAGAATTGTACACAGTGTACCATTTGAAGCTAGTTCAAACAATGTTTGTTTTAGCATCCTGTCTATATTCATACAAAAGGATACTAGCATTTCAAAAATACTCTCCAAAAGACTGCACATACTTAAATGTTTATTTCTGTCACAGTTACAGAGCTCATAAGTTTTCATCTAACAGGAAGAAAGACTCAAGGCACTCTGCTGCAGGCCAATTCCATCTGGAATTTGGGGTTTCAGAGGTTAAGCAGATTCCCAGGACACCCTAAATAGAAAGCTCAGAAATGGCATCTGATAACAAAGACAATAACTTCCACTTTACTAGCGCATACACTTTCCAAAATTTTAAGAAATATATTACCTAGAAACATTCATTCACTTTAAATTCTCTGCAGCAAAACAAACCCCTAATAAATTATTTTAGAAAAAAAACGACAACAACTAGGAATTTCTCAGTTTTGGAGTCACAAAGATCAGATACCAAAGTGATGACGTAGGAGAACTTCTCAGCAAGTAAAGGTGACAACAGTTTGTAATTCAGAAACACATTACCACCATCCACTCAGCTTATATTCAATATTCCAGGATACTTAAACACTGCCATACAGCTCTTTGTATTGTTTCAGAGGCAAGGAGAGCCAAAGTGTTCAAAAATGCTGCTTCAAATACTCCTCAGTAAAGGAGATTCTCTATTATATTTTATCCCCTTCCTCTCTCTAAATGCACTTTGCAACAGAAAACAGAAGAAATAGTGAGGAATAGATCCCTAAAAGCAGCTTATTCATTTGTGTCAACAGAATTAGAGTATCAGGCAGAAGTTTCAGAAAGAAATCAGCTCCATGAGTAGTGTAATGTTAAGTTTCACAAGCTGTTTATGGAATTATAAGCATGTTAAGAATGTGAAACAGTTCTTCCTGTACAATTCTCTCAAGTTATTTCATAGCTAATGCTTGTTAGAGTGCACCTTCTCATTTAGAAGCATTTCTTATACCAGGTACGTCGTATCTTGAATTCCCATAGATTTATCTTCTACAATTACAAGGAATTTAGTGTTTAATCCCCTTCTATTCCTATCGCAAACATTACTGCTAAGATAACTGTGTTGCTCCCCTCACTCTCTTTTATTCCCTCTGCCTTTATTTTGAAGTTTGTGAGAAGTATAATTTCTCTGTATCCACTGGAAGGTATCGAATCACATCGTATGTGTCATGAAACTCTCTATTTATAGGCTGCATCAAGATTTCTTAAACAAAACAATAGCCTTGCTGAGGTAACAATTAAAACAAATACCTGCAAAGGATGATAAAGAATTTCACAAGTAAAAGTGACAGAGTCTGTTGCTGCTCTTCCAGGCCATCTGACATTTTCTGGACACACTGTAGCAGCTGGAGCCTGAGGACCTGCAGAATGTTATCAGGAAGCAGCGATATTCCTGGCGGAATGTCATCCACCCTAATGAAAAAAGCCAGACACAAAATTGCTAATCATACAAATGACAAGCTGCTGATCGATTTCCATGTACCCATGGAGTGTTCCAGTGAAGTTCTGTGGGAAAGGTCACCCAACTCTGACAGATCACAAACACTTGCTAATGAACCACAAGGAAATGTCTGGTGGCAATACACCAGCTCGAGCTCTCTTCTCCCCAGCCATGAACTACACTTTAAAGAAGTGTTAAAATTCTTTAAGTGGATTCCTAAATCCTCCTCTATGCAATGAGCTGCCTTAATTGCCACAAAGAAATTGCATGATCTTCATCAGGTAAACAGGCGGCCTGGGAAATCCTTAGGGACAGCCACAATGGAATGAAACATGAGAACAAAACATATTTGGAAGAGCATTTTCAACTTTCGACTGAAGATTAAAAGTGTCCAAATAAATGGGATGCCAATTATTACACAGTTATTGAAGCCCAGTTGGTATTCATCCACAGTGAACCTCATGTCGTTCTTACATAAATCTCAAAAAGCCATACAAAATTATCTTGCCTATTGTTTTCTGCAAACTAAAACATTTTTAGAAGCATACCAGTGAGAACCAAGACATGAAGAAAAGAATGGGTTTATTTGTGGTTTATTTTTTTTTCCAGTGATCCAAAACCAAATAAGAAAACGATCCAGGAACAGCCATAAGGAAACCCATTGCAGTAAGAGTATAGAAATCTACGGATCTAACAAAAAACGCCAGAACATTTTTTGGGATGAAGACTGTTTATCTGCTGTTGCACAAACTAAAAAGAGTTAGCCTTTGGCAGCAGCTATTTATCCTGACACATCCTCTATGAACTCTATGCAGGAAAAGGAAGACACAAGCAAGAGCTGTATGGCTTACAAAAGCCTTCAACACAGCCAAAGCCAGAGGAAAGTCACAAAAAAAAAATTCAGCTAGCTCAAAACCTCAGTAATATGACCATTGCATACATACATCTGTGCAAGAAAAAGCACAAAAAAGGTGTGCAGAAATGCAATGACTAACCCTCACAACATGACAGCTATTATTTGAGGAAAATGGGGAACAATTCACTGCTTAGCTTCTGATGTTGAAAAGGAAGCCTTTATAGGAGGGAAAATGAGACCCAGTTTAGTAAAACATCTAGACAAGTGTAAGTGACAGAAAGCTCCTATATCCTAGAAAACAAATGTTACCTATACTTATACAGATGAGCACCTACTGTTCATTCCCTTGCCTCTTCACAGAGTTGTGCAATTTGCTTTTCAGATCGTGGGATTCAGAATCTCAAGGGATTCAGAGAGTTGTAACACAAATTTTACAGCCTAGGCTCTAAACTGATAGCAACACTAACCATGAAACTGAGAGCAACTGCTTGTTTTCCAACACAAATGCCAAAAAAGAAATTTTAATTTCTGTGACAGCAACTTCGCCCCTCAAGATGCCAGCAGATCCATACTCTCTGGAACTACAAGCCTGGTTCCTCATAATCTGATAATTCAGATTCTGTATTTCAGATTCTGATAATTCTTTCTCAGTATTAGGAAAAACCATAATTTTTGACAGTCTAAATTGTATCTCCAGAAGTTAATTCCCTAAAAAGGCCAACAAGTCTTTTTCAGTAAGATCATGAAATGCTTTACAAGAGAGCAAACAGCATACCCTTCATGCCTCACATCCCAAAGAATGTTTTCTTTGCAGTAGCTGCCTGTCTGTGCTATTGCACAACCCCTGAGAATTTAACGCCTCTTGTGAGACTGGCATGAGAAATCCTAATTGGCATTACACAAAACGAATACACTCTGGAGTATATAAATAAATGCAAATATTTATAAATAATCAAGTTCTTTTTCACCCCAGAGCAAATTACTATTATACCACCAAAAAACCCTAAAACTTAAATTTGTTGACATGTAGTACCAATTTTTCCCAACAAGACCCGCTGTTTATACTAAGTATTCCAAAAGGAAAGAAACAAATTAATATAAAAAACCATACCTTATCTCACATTCTTATTTGACTGCTGGTACCCTACCTCAAAAATATGAGAAAGACCTTGACACATTTTGGTTCTTTTTACTTATAATTTCCTTCATTACATTAATGTAGTATGCAGCCATACAAACTGCTATGTGAGGTGTCTGGAAGGGAACTGAATCACCTCCACATTGCACACACCTATTACAGCTCAAACACACACTGGGAACTCTCCTCCGCCAGTGGTAAGCGCTTGGGAACGAACTGCTGTAGCAAACCAGGCTCTACTTTTCAACAATCACCATGTAATTAGCATTCCTATCATGATTTCTACATCATTTTTATGTGGATTTGAAGTCAGCAAGTTAATAAAATACGGTTTCTATAGTACTTTGCATGAGCTTCCTTTAAGCTCCTTTGCTCAAGATCATGCAAACCAAAAGCGGGAAAAAAAGTACGACAACACTCTGGAGGCCTTTGTTATTTTTAAAAGTATTGAATTAAATGACAATTCCTCTCCAATGAGGAGGAAAAAATCCTCACACCAGCTGGTAAAGGTTTTATCCTTTTTATGGTAAATACATATGACATGGATACATGTTTTGAGGGAAAGAACAGACAGGTGTGCTGGTCTTTCGTGCTCAATGCTCAAACCCATCAGCATAGCCATATTCACCTTTCCAGCAAAATCACTAGTAACAGCATCAATGAGCCATTTCATACAGAGTAGAGGCACAAAAATAGGGGTAGAACTGAAGCTGTATAAGCCTATAAGCTGCATAACTGTATAAGCTCTACTTGTACAGTCAAATCATACTGGATACACCCAAGCACTATATTTAGAGGTTTCCTAATTCTGTACTGCTTAGCATCTTTCACATTTCCAAAGCAGCCTTCAGGAAATTAGATACTCTAATTTATAGAAAAAACACTCTTCTGAGTTAAATCAGCAAGTGACAGTGCCAATTAAGAGCCCTTCTTCCAGGAAGAAAAAAAAAAACCAAAACCAAACCTGTAATAGAATCTTTACATTTCTTAAGTGGTTATTTTCTTGGATGCTAAAAATCCCCACATATGTTTTAGATTGACACAAAATTTCATGCCTGTCTTCCAAAAGGTTAGTTGTATCCAGCAATCTGTACAAGCTTTCTTCTCCCTAAACAGCTTCTCATTATTTCCTGGCATTAGCCCTTCAGTACACAAGGTCTTTCAGGCATATAGCTGTAAAACATACCAAGATTCATAGAAGGAAAAATAGAAAAAAATATTGGTGCAGTCAGTTTCTTATTTTAACTAGCATCACTTTTTTTTTTTTAAGACCAAAAGACAGAATTAGTTGTCTAATAAGGAATCCAGTTAAAAAAAAAATTTAAAAGTGAGTCCACAGGGTCATGCGGCCCCTGGAGTCACTGGGAATCAGCATTTGGTGGTTCCACACTGACCTACTTTTCATGGGCCCAATTTTCACAACGTAAATGCCTGCAATACAAACTGACACAACCCAAAAAGATGCCACTTTTCACATGCCTGATTATATCACAAATGCAACTATGGGCAGAAACTGCAATTCTTTAATTCTAGTATCTGATTGCCATGGTTTTTTTAATGCAGACACAAAAGCACAGGAATGATCTGCCTTCATCCCTATGTTGTTTTGATGCTTTTTTTTTTACGTCTGTTACACAAATGAGTCCAAATCCACAGGGTTCTGCTCTTCCAGACTAAATCACTAATCCTGTCATTAAGCTCAGAAAAACACACATTATTTTTACACTCACTAAAGTCACCATTTATCACAACGAATATGCTGCTACTGTTCTGCATAACTAAGCTTCATGTCGCTGAAAAAAATCCCAACATGAAAACCATGAATACACACACTAAAAACCACTTAAACTCAGAGTACAAATAAACTAAAAACACTTAAAGTCAAAGTACATTCTTCTCTTCCAGTGTTCATATTTCAATACTAAATAGTATGTTAAAGATAACTGGTGTCAAAGGACAAACGTTTTTCCTTAACCGAACATAGTAAGATGCTTTTTTGACACTACAGAGAAATAAATTTTCTGAAAGAGCACAGAATTAACTTGAAGGTCTTGCCTTCTGTTAATTGCACTACATATTTTGCACCCATATAGGCATTATGAGTAAAATTTTAACACAAAGAGCTGGGAAGTCCAGGTTTTATCTGCTGAGATCCAGTTGCAGCATTCTTCATTTCCTTGTAACAGTTGAGACTATCACTTGCACTTCAAACAGGATCTGATCCAAAGCCCATTAAAGAATTTCCATTGATTTCAACAGGGCTTGGAGTGCAGCCATCATGCAGGGAGCACCATTCTTTGCTTTCAAACACCATTAGTGGTATCATCTATAATACTGACACCAGCTCTCATAAATTCTGAATCCTGTAACATTTGGCTTTTCTTAAAACCCCTAGTTCATCCAAGCACCTCAAAAGCAAGAGAAAACATCTAATGCCAAGTTTTTACTCCTCATTTTCAAACTTAGACATGAAAACACTATCACGGTAACACAGTACACAAATTTAAAATACTAAACATGAAACTCTGAAATTAGGCTTCAACAGACCCTCATGATCATAAGTGGGAGCTTCTGCTCAGCAACACGAGGGAAGTCAGCAATACTCTTACCCTGAAGTCTTCATGGATGCAAGGAAATCACTCTCAAGTCTATAACTGGTGCATATTTTAATTTTTAAATGCTTTCAACTAAGATACCCTAATCTCTCATTGAGCAATTAGTTCATCTCTAACCTTAAAGCAACCCCTGAAATAAAATGACAAAACTCTTTAGCTACATCTTGCTTCTCTTCAGTCACTGCTGACAACACTAATACTATTTCATATGCAACATTTAATGAATACTTATCCAAAAAAATTATGAGGAACACAAGGACTAACAATTATATTTCTACGAGCAAGAACAAGGAGTACTCATGCCAATTTCCTAATATAATGCAAATACCATTATTTGCCTAGTTTCATCATTCCCAACCCAACTTGACCTTCAAATGATTGGGAGTGCCACTCAACAACTAAAAAACTTTCTTTTGTTTAAAGGCAGCACTGCCATTGAACAAGACTGGGCTCTCAGCCAGGTCTGTTTCAGATATCAGGGAAAGATGAACAGGTCTGTAATTCCACATACCTCGTTGGCAGCTTCTCAAAGTCCACATCCAGAAACTGTTCATAGCTAGACACAAAACTATCCAACCAGAGCTTCAGGTAATCTGGATCTTTCTGCAAAAAAAAGAAGAGAACATTAGGCAATATTGCACTCAAGGTCATCTATCAACAACTCTGTAGTACTGCCTCAAATAAAAAGCTTTTATTTAATGCATTTCAACTGGGAGAAAGGAGGGAATACACATTTTTTAGAACTAAAAGAAAAAACAACCTGTGTTCTTTAAAATTTTCAGCAACATTGTGCTGATGTGACATTTTTGTTCTATCCACTAGTTTATGTGACTCCTCTTCTTGGCACTAGTGTCAACTAAAGCACCTTAGCTTCTCCCCACACAAACAATCCTAACTTACTCTCCAGAGTCATCCACAGCAGCTTTACAAACTTACTAGAACGTGTTCTAGTCTTGATACCACAGATACTAGTACACAACACTCCTTATGGCTCATAAAATTAAATAAGAACTCTAAGAACAATCCTAATCACAAAATAATTTTCTTTTTGCTTCACTCATAGGTCAATATGGCAGCTAGCGGCAGATTAGAGACAGATGGTGTTCAGAAAGACAATGCAGAAACTGTGACTTGCATACTGGAAAGCTATAAAACACATAGAAAATTAAATTTAAGCTTTCTAGTTGTTCCTAGCAGAGCACAAAGACTGTGTTTGTGACCAGCAGTCCCTCAGGGCTGGATACTGTCCCAGGAGCTAGGACAGATACTAGACCACTGCAAACCACACAGGGAAATTCTGTCAAAATATGTATTTGAGGTAGTCTTACTTCAGAAGTCAAGCTGCTTAATTTTCAAAAACGAGTTGCCAGCCCACAGCTAACATATTCCTCCACCAGGACTGTGCAGTCCTGTCCATTAACACACATGCACGTAGCCCCACATTCTACGCTACAAATAATTTTCAAAATAGCTTTAAAATTTTTGCCTGAGGTATTTGAGATTACAAATGATTTCTGAATCTACTCCATAATTCGTAACATTTTGCAGAAGTTGAAAACATTTTTCTTCATCCTTTTCCCTCTTCTGTATCTCTTCCCTTTTGCTTGTTGCCTTTATATTACCATAGATGTTCCCAAATAACATAGATGTTCCCTGCAGAGTCAGGATCGAAGAGCAAACAGCGAATATCTCTAACACACACGTCCTTCTGCAGCAATGTCAGTGTAAAAGAAAGAAAGATTGACAGAGTCCTGCCAGTGCAAAATAGCTACCTACAAAAGAGCCCTCCGGGGGAAAAAAACCAATCAAAACAAAGCTTAAGAAAAACATGCAAACAAAACAAAACAAACAACCTCAGAATAAAATAAACCCACAAATCCAGAATCTCAAGTGGTGCAAAGGTCTTCTCAGAGCATCTTTCTACAGCAAGTACAGGAGTCATGAAGCATGGGAAATCCTTTCTCATTCCAGACTTTACCCTTTCCCACGTCCTCAAAAACCACCCTCGACTCATGCAAGAAGTGTCACAAACATCCAGACACAATTTATTTCACTATCACTATTAATTATATATAAAATGTGTTCAGGTACTGTGACAACAGGTGCCAAATAAAACCCTCAGCTAGATACATATCTTGTCTGATTATTTGCTTCTGCTGACTTTACTGCATTTTCTTTTTCACTTTTCCTAATTTTAGTCTTATTTTCCCTTCTTCTGCTTAATTCCTTATCTCTCCCTCCTTCATAATCTTTCTTCTCCTCATCTCTGTTTTTATCCACTTTTCAATTATTTAAGTAATCACTCCCTTTCTTTTTCTGTTAAAAATTTGTCAAAACAGCACTATGTTCTGGAAGTGTAATGTAGCCTTGTTCTCATGTTTAATATGCACTGAGCTACCAAAGGGTTAGTTATCTTAAACACACCTACCAACTGTCCTCAACATGAAATTGCAAAACACAGAATGAAGGAAGTGGTTGAGATAAAGAATAATTTCAAGGTTTCCAAGATACTGGTTTAAGCTACAGAGGTTGTCAGATTATCACAAGTAGGTGAGCATAGAATACACATTTCTCTGGTTCAGACATTAAACATATTGAAAATCAACCCAAAAGTTAGACAAGAAGTAAGACTTGCCCAAAATAATTATTTAGAAGTAGCAGAAGATGCTGTCTTCAGACATCACAGCTTTCCAAAAATGTTCACATATTTAAAGCTTTAACTTTCTTGTATTTCACAGCAAGTTATTTTAGCTGCAAGCAAGCTATTTCACAGGATCATAAAGACAAGGAAAACCAAGATATCATTTTAGTAATACAGCTCAGGCTACAAAAGCCAAAGCAACCACAGGGAAGTAATGAACAGAAATGTTGCCATATCCATGAGTCCATGCCTCTGATGATAATGGCCATATACATGTGCAAAAACTCAACTTATGTGGCTTTTTCCCTGTTGAACAAACTACTTCGTCATTGGCATGAGAAACTTCTCCTTGAAATCCAACAGGAAATACTAGATTGATTCTATTCATATTCCCAAATTAAAATTGTTTGTTGACACAGCTCAAGCTTATTCCTAATTGTTAACAGTAAACTTGTGTACAAAACCTGGTATTCTTGGTCACCGTGAAAAAAGATGTGCAAATAACATCATTATCTGACTTAAAATTGCTTTAACAAAAAGTTAAGGATGAGAAGAGGGGAAGGGTAGGGCAAAAGACAAACCTAGATTAAATGCCTGCTTGCTCCTTTTTAGTGATACAGCCTAAATCAGTTACAAGCTTCTTTACCTTTGAACTGCAACGCCTTTGCAAATCTATCAGTACAGACTGAGAATGAGAGAACACTGGCAAACAAAATACGCGAGAAATAAAACTTATACAGATGACAAGAGTAAGACACATGTTAAAAAATGGCCAAAAGTTTTTGCCTACCTGAAGAGCACCTATTGCTCAATTTGCTTTGCCACTAGAACTCCTCCCAGTCCTGGTAAAAACAAAGAACTGCAGTACTGTTTGATCATTCCCTGCAGCACGCTGTTCAACTCAACTCCCTTCTATCTCAATCCCCTGCCAGTCAATTAATGCAATATTCCAAGTTATTAAAATAATCAGATTTGATATCAAAATACCAGGTAGCACTACTGGTACGTGCCAGTAAAAAACAGTTTATGCAATAGTTGACTCAGAGTCAAATCTAGAGATTTCCATGCAAGCAACAGCACTAACTCAAAACCACTTGGACAAAAAATTTTTAAAGAATCATGAAGGCAAAAAAGTAAATGAGATCACTTAGCAACATGAGAAACATCAAGAAATAAATCTCCATTATACACCAGCTAACAGAAGCACGCCTCCTTTCCAGAAACAAACAAAAATGAAGACCTGTGAGGCAGGAGTTCATTCCCGGAAAAAGTGACCCAGTATTTAGCAGCTGGGCTACAATTAAGATATATAATTTCAAAAATGTTAGAAACAGAAGTTATAAACAGCTTTCAAACTTCAAATCTGGCCCAGGTTTTCCTTTTTCTTTATTAGCAGCAATCATTCAAGATCCTAGGCACCAGTCTCCTGTTGAAAGCTGCAAGAAATCTACATTTCACTGAAGCAGTTTTAAGAAAGGAAACTGAAAATGGTAAAGGTTACCCCGGCAAAGTACATAAAAATGGTCTAAAACACAGCTAAATATATACAACCTTTATGAAGACCTGCCTATGGGAATCAAATGCATCTTACATTCTTCCAAACCAAAGGCACCATAGTTTATGAGAAATAGAGTCTTTTTACAGTGGTTTAAAATTGTAAGTTCATAATAAAACCAGGAAGTAATAACGGGTATCAGCTGTTTTGTTTGCACCACAATTTTATCTACAATGCAATTATCCTACCCAGCATCTTTACCTTGAACTGAACTTCTTCTTGAGGTCAGCTGCTCCCACTTAATCTGGAGTTTAAATTGGAGGATTTTAGAATGTATTTCTGTTAAGTTCTCCCCCCACTCACCCTCTCAACTATCCTCTATTTTCCCATGACAGAAGTGGTAAACCATATTAACAGCTGAACACAAATTAACCTTGCTTTAACATGAATACATTTGTGTTTTCCAATGCCAGATCAACTTTCCAAGCCAGTACATGTTGTAGTATGACAAATATCTGTGTTACTGTGTGTCAGAAGAGTGCATCCCATGGGATCCGTGCTGCTACTGAGGCCAACAAATCACTGAACTGCAACCTCAGCACTACCTGATCCACTACAAATTGTGAGCTACTACATTATATCTGTAGTCCTCCTAAGGAAGCAGAAGAACACCAGAATAAAGCACCATAAATACTAAGAAGCCTTGCTGCCAGTAGAAGCAGCAAAAACTTTGCAATGTATGTCTTTGAAAATTACCCTTTTGTTATCATTCTGCAGACAAGTAGCTGGAGGCTGTATGCCAGAAAACAGCTCCAAATAGTTTTTTGTGGTGCTGGTTGACGACGAAGTTTTAAAGCACAGTTTACAAAGCAATGTATGCTTTGACGATACACTACAAGGCTGAACTGTGATAAACCAATTTGAGAGCAGTATTCTTTTCCAGCCCCACCGCACACACTCTGCAGACAAGTCCTATGAGATCAGCAAGAAATCAAGAAGAGGATTTGATTTGTACAGCAGCAGCAAAAGCAGAAAGAAGCCTGTATGTGGTAATAAAATGCCTTTCACCAGTTACAACATTTCAATTACTAAAAGATAAGAAATGTTGTTTTCTTATTCTGAAACCTTGAAGCCTCCTAAGTCACAAGCCTAAGCTTTCCATTTATTTACCTGAAACTTGCCTAGCTTTTGTGCAGGACAAATTTATGTAACTTATTTGAATAATAATTCACATATAGAAACTGCATGCCTTAAAACTTCTGGAAGATAATTTCCCCATGGCTTGAAATCCAAGAAGGTAAAATCCAACGTAAGGCAGCCATTTCTCTTCATAGTGATAAATGGAAATAACAGAGTTTTAACAAGGCTATCTTCAAGGCATCATTGTCAGGTAAGTGAAAAACTATGAAAAAAAACCCTGAAAAACAAAATAAAGAGCATAAGAGTATAAGAGCTCTTTCATTGATAGCCACAAGTCTGCAGAGGCTAAGCTTAGGCTTCTGAGCTCAGCACATTGTAATGAAGGCCTGTGAAACTACAATAGCAACCGCTATAGCAGTTACTCACCTGCACTAATGAAAAAGAAGCCTTTTATGCCTATTAAATCAAATGTAGCTCAGAGCACCTGAAAGTGAAAATATTTCCTTGTTCCTTCCCTTCCTTAAATACCTCTGGTCTTCATTTAAAAAACAAACAAACAACCCAAACTGGCACAATGACACACCACCCTTCAGGCCTGCATTTCCCTAAGATCTCAGCACAATAAGAGTTGCTACAGCTCTTCACACTTTCAAAAAAAAAGACTGCCAGGCAAGAACAGTGGAATGTTTCTAACAGGTACTGAAAATAACCTTAAAACCCACTCAAAACCATAACACAATAAACCCATCTCCCATGAAACAGCCAGAGGAGGGTTAGGTGGATTTTTTTTTCTTTTCCAACATAGTTAGTACAATGCTAGAAAGAAAAAAATATTTGCTAAATAAACCCATTGTACTGGTCCCCAGTATGCACTGCAATACTGTGACTAAACACTGCCAAACAACTATCAAGATTCCCATGGAGTCTTAACACTTGCAATATGGATGTATAAACTCTAGCAAGGCCATCCTTAGACACGGTGGAACTGGGAAACAAGCTCCCAATGCACCACCTTCAGCATTCAACTACGCCAACGCAAAGCTGAGAGCAGAGAGGGGATCTACTCTGATACCCTTCGGACAGACAGGACCTTCTCCAAGGCAATGAAGTGAAAAAAAACTATAGCCAAAATCTACACTAGCTCAGGACAGGCTCTTGTCTTTGATATACTCAATTGTCTGGAAATCACAACAGCCTTTTCTAGTCTCTATGAAAACTGATTAAATGAATGACAAAAATGTTCTAATACAGTCTTATTTTTTAGTTTGCCTATGCAAGAAGGTCACAAGGAATGATGGAAGCACTATAACACTTTTTAGATCCATTAGGAAGCCAGGCAGTACTAGTCTTACAGCCAGCTCTGAGTTAAATGAAAACATTTTACACAAAACTGGCACCGAAGCTCTCTCGCTGAAAGTCTTCAGCCCCGTGCCTGTGGAATTCAGGCACATTTACCCAAGGTTTCAAACCAACATTATTTATGCATTTATATAAAGGGTTGCTTTTAGATTTAACAGTAACTTCCATTTCCACTGAGGCTTCAGGCAAAGAACTGGAAGGGCAAAGCGCAGTAGAATTTTATAAATACGTTCAGGAAGTATTAGTTGCTAAAAACAAAAGCTGGATCCACCCGAGGCTATTTGCAGTGTCACATTCCATGCTCTAAAGGCAAAAATTCCCTGCAGGGCAGTTCAGAGTCCAACTATCAGACAAGCCCGACTTGTTCGACAAGACAGTTGTTTGAAGTCGTTAAATTTAACATGCAGCCATCAAACAGCCAGCCGGGTCTGACTCCTGTGCTAGCTCTCAGTCAACCTTCAAAGTGGATTTCAGCTCAGAAGCACAACCATAAAATCTCATTGGCACTGGTATTATCAAAACTAATCCCCCACCCCCAAGCATTTTATTTAAAATAAGAACAATCCTTTGGTGTCAAGGCTGAATTAGACCTACAAAAAGTAACACTAGGAAACTAAACATGAAACATTGCCTTTAGATCACTGGTGAGTTTACTCATCTTTAAATTAATTGAAGTAGTCTGCATAATGCAGAATTGCAGAACGTTTCTCAACGCTGTTTGAAATAAACTTTTCATTGGGGAATTAGAAGATTTGTGTTAAGGGAGATCTTTCCTCTTCATGTTTTCAGACATAAAAGACTACATTTCCAGCATGAGAACTCCTAGCAGCCTTTACTCTGAAATATGACACAGTGCTTATGCTTTTTGTGAACCTTTCATATAAAATGCCAAAATAAAATATGGAAAGTTTTATTATAGCAGCAACACCGCAGTCAGAATTAGTCGAAGACGTCATTATAAACCATTCTAAACCAGCTAAACGAAACTGCCTTGATAAATTCAATCTATCAGTTCTAATTATCAAGGGAATCACCTTCGGGCAGAAGTTTCCACTTTAATCAAAATACTGATTTTTGAATCAGTGGATCCAAAAGAAGAAAAGCTCCTGGCAAGTAACTATAAATCTCCTTTTCCAACATCCACACAAGCATTCTGTTCCATTTCCAGAATTAAAAGAAAAAACGGATGGAGTGGTGATGCTTTGTTTTATAAATGGAAGTTGCAGTGAATCCTGATAGAAACAACTAATTTGGGACAAGTTAAAAATTCTCTTTAGCATTCGGATTTATACCAAAATAAGCCTATAGCTGCCAATCATGATAAAATTTAGCTCACAAACTTTAAAATCAAGTTTAATATTTTTCTTCTCTTTTCAAGACAAACAAAAAATATTTTTAATCGTCTAGTATTGCCTTAAGTTAAAGACAATCCAAGCAGTTTTATTCATTTCCTTCTACATCAGATCTCCAACAAAACTGTAAAAACAAAATGAAAGCATTTTCTTATGGAAATAGAAGTGAAGCCTCTACTTTTCTTTCTCTTGCCTTTTTTATTGTTGCTGTTGTTCCTGAATGATGATACAATTACAGCCTTGTAGCTTGAAACTGTCATGTGACTGATGCCATCCATGGGATGAATCTAATTAATGTGAACTCAGATTTTCATGTCTTCACATTTGATAGAAAGTACCACTAGGCAAGCCCCATGTACAAGCTGGTATACCCTATTTCAGCCTTCTGGAGTCCACTGCACAGGGCACTTATCAGGAATTGACCATATTGTAACAAACAACATTCTATTAACATTCACTCTTCCCATCAAAGGTGGCACAGTGAACCAACTGGAAGCTGTACTTTAAAGGGAACAAGAAGCATTCAAAATAATTCAAAGGCAAATAAACAAACATGATGTCAAAAGTCTATATAGTCAAGATTAGCCTAAATGTAATGAAAATTCAAACTATATCTTAGGAAAGCTTTAGACTTTAACTCTTAATTGCTTTAAAACTCCAAATTATGGCATTGTTTTACATGAGAAAAAGGCTGAATTTTAGAAACATACACAAAGTCAGCTTTTGCCTCACTGAGTTTCTAACTTTCAGTGTAGTGCAAGAGACAATACAAGTTTATCACAGACAGAAAGGAAGCAGGATGGTGCTACAACAGTAAAACATCAGCCTCTTTCACCGTATAACAGCTAAACATTGCCATGTCTTTCGGCAGATAAAGGCTGAGAATCGAGTACAGCTTGACAAAAAAAAGTCTGTATTTGCTTCAAAGTGTCATGTGACTACACCAAATTTAACTAAAACCAATTTTTGTATCTTTAGCTATGGATTTAACTACTTGGTTTTGTCTCCTCAGTCTCACCTGGCCTTACATTAACGTACTGAAGCTGAACTATACACTGAAGGTATAATTCACGTATGCACTGAAGGTGTATCATATATAAACTCCAAATCTACTTTTCAAAAGCACACTTAAAAAAAACCCTCGAAAACTATGGCATAGCAGAATATGGGTTACTTGTCCAAATACTGTTTGGCATCCATTGCACTTCTGCTGGTTCAGTATTTAAATGATCAGCACAATTAACTAGAGCCAGATTTCTGTAAATAACACACTTGTTTTCTGTACCCTGCTTTACTCCCAAGAGCTTCACCCACCCATTATCTATTTAATATCACTTATTCCCATTGTTTACTAAAGGTAAATGTAATCCTCACTCATAAACTAGACTATCAAAACTGCTTTAAATATCAGAGAATGCATCAACACACACAATCTTACCAGCACAGAAAACACACAGCTAATGTTTAGATTTGCAGATATTTGGAGAAGCCTAACTGAGATGTCAAACATAAGACAGTGTTTATGAGGAGAATAATCAAATACAGTTTTAATTTCTTGGTGTTCCCGGTTGTATCTCCCATTGTCCTCCACTGCAGCCTCCCATTTAGCAGAAGATAAATTAGAAAAGTTAGGCTTGAGCAAATTGGGGTCTTTTTAAAGAAAAAAGGTGCTTATCTGTACTGTTGAGATGTGCACGTTTTGATGTTTGTTCCCCTACTCACATATAATTCTTTCAGCAAGAAAAGCTCAGTAATTAGAGAAGCTCTTCTCTCTTCTACAGCAGCTGTTTAACCTTTCTGAAGCCTGTAAATATTTTAACAGTATCTATTGACAACATTTGGATTCAGGCCTTAAGCTCCAATGCTGTTCAATGGGCAGCTAGCAAGCCTTTCTCCCATTTCTGTAACCAGCACAAACATACTGCATATTTGAGTTGATTCGGCAATATTCTTTTATCAGGACACACGTTATCCCCAGATCTGCCCAGCTGAACAAGTTCAAAGAGTCATAACTCAGATACACACAACAATCCAGGGTTTGTAAAATTTGCTCTATATTAGAGCATCAACACACAGAACCAGAAGCCTGCATTTGTATCTTTGTGATATATTATTCCATTTAACAGATACTCAATTCTTTCATCAATAAAAAGCCTCATCTGAATTATATTTGTTGGCATGTTCACAACTGGATGTTTCTCACTGATTCTGTAAAGCACTGATCCACAAACCTGTACACATGTGGGAATTCTAACCTCATGCTGGACACCACTAAAGCCCTGAATCTTACATCAAAAACATGGACAAACCTCAGACTCTACTTTATCCAGCAGTAGCAGTCACATATATGTACTGCCAAATATATATTACATAATAAGCAACAATAATTCCTTCATAGCTTGTAAAATGTTATGGTTTTCTTACATCTTTGTCTGTTTAGATTTATCTGCTGCCTCACTGCAACCTGAAGTCTGCATTCTCTGCATTGTCAGTCTCTGTTCTGTGCCTGGCCGACTACCAGCACAAGGTCACCCCTGCCCATAATTAAGGAAGGAAACAGCTACTCAAGAGCCTGATGTCTCATATACTTATGTCAGTTATTTATGTGAAAAGTTCTATATTTGTAAATATCAGAATTATGTTAGTTCTTGGGCTAGGAGACATCTTTTTAAATAGCAGTTAATTCAGAATTGAAGACCAACTGTTGTTTATCTGTATCCATGCTTAGTTCAGCCTCTTGAATAGAGACAGAACAAAGATATTTTTACCACCACATGGCCACAAGTGACTTGTGACACGATCTTCTACAAGTTACACTCCCTAGGAATGAAGAGATTTATTTAAAGCAATCTACAGAAAAGATATCTTACACAGCAATTGCTATATAAGACTTCGCTCACTAGTTTTAGCAGAGGCATGAATTTACATGACAGTGAATTATGAAAAACTACTTTTACTGACCATTTGGTTTGCTCAAACATTCATCTAATTGTAAGCTGAATAGTTCTTTACCAAATCTAACAAAGGCGATATATAGCAATGTGATCTGCATCACTGACAAGTCAGCAATTGCACAAGAAGGAAAACAAATGCAAGCCAAGTCAGGATGAGATCACATTTGGGATGCAAAGGTCAGTGTTTCACACGGGGCTTACAATTCAACGTCAAAGATTATTATATTCTTGTTGAATTACATGCTTCTCACCACAATGAAGCATAATTTGGCTAAACCCACGTTTCTTTGAGAAACAACATTACAATATTAAATGAGAAGATATTTATAATATATAGAAATCCCTCACTGTGCCAGAGAGAAAACTACAACATATTTAGCTCAATACAATCGGATTTTGTAAAAACAAATGAGAGGTACAGCACAAGGTAAGAAGGCACATTTGAGATAACGGCTTATGCCCGGGTCTGCTGCTCTTAACACAGCAAGAGATGTGACTCTGCATTAGTAAAGACCAGATCATTATGATCAGCTAACACAGACTGTATCAATGACACTAAGGCTGAATGTTCCCTCTTTAAAATGTGAAGCACAGGCTCCAAGCTGGGTGAAGAACATTCACAGGTTTCCCTTCAAATCATTGTGCCATCTTACAGGAAAAGGCAGTGTTTAAATGAAATCAGGGCTATACTGAAGACAAGAATATAAGAAAAAGCTCAGAATCATTGCAGTATCATGAAAACTGAAGATTTTCTGATGTGCATATGGCAGTTAAGTGTTTGCATTTATGCTTTTGAAACACCTTTTGAAGGCAACTAGGATCTTTTTTTTTCCATAGACTAGAAAAATCTCCATATAGAAGGGTATCTGAACACTTTCTGAATAAAATCAATATCAGAAATCCTGACATGCTTTATGTCTTAGAGTCTGAAATACCTACCAGAACAACTGGAGATGAACTACGTATAGTTAAAATCTAGCAGATAAGACAGAGATTGAATCTCTTTAATTTGAATCTGCAGTAAAAGTTACTTCAGAGGACTATGAAACAGAAATAAATTATATGATATATAATTAATATCTAATAAAAGGTTAACCAACCAATATTACAATAGCAGTATTACCATTGTAATATTACAGCCATGACAGTCTAATGTTACAAGACAACAGTCACACAAACCCAAAGAAGTCACAGATACACATGAAAGCACGTCCTTTTCTTCTCCTACCTAATGGAATTCTTCTCCTGTACACTTACATTAGCAAAGCATTTTCAAGTATCTGCTCTATATGCAATTATGTAAGAAGTGTTCCATGCTCCTCTGTAGGTTATTGAAGGCTTTGAACTGGCAATCAACTGGAAAAAGTTTTTGCTATCTATTCTACACATAATTCAGTTACCTTAAAATGCTCACATTCCAACATTTGGATGAGAAGACAGCAGTTTACATCCATATCAATATTTGAGTAAAGACATTGTACATTAACACTTTACTGAACAGAAAAAATCCCCCAACCACTAAAACCATTTGAAACTGAAAATCATCAAAAACCACACCAGGAACTTACATCCTTAACAAGGCACTCTTTGCAGAAAGTTTAACATCAACAGATTGGAAAAAAAAAAAGAAAAAGAAAAAAAACAAAACCAACAAAAAACTCAAGACAAAAAGAGACTTAGACTGTGAACAGTACAATGTGGTGGTAACAACCCCAGTGACTCAAATCTAAATTTTACTAAATTTAACAAAGTTTTAAACTGCTTCCATGTAACAGTCAGAAGCATTACAAATCAAGCGTGGCTACTACTTTCATCTTTAACAGTAGACTGCAATCTGTAGCTTTTAGGGAAACAGGAGAAAAAAAATCCAAAATCAAATCCCAGCCTTAGATTAGAAACTGTCAGATGAAAAACAACTGAATACCAACTAAAACCAAACTCTTGCAGACACCCAAACATTACCTTAAAAAAAATTTTAAAAACCAAAACCAAAACAACAACAACACAACCCATAACAACGAAAAACAGAAGAATTAAACCACCTCATACATGGTGTCTTCCAAAGACTGCTCCTGCGGAGGCCCTGATTAATGTTCCTGTCTGCCCAAATCTCCAATTCCTCAACTGCACAAGAGGCAATGAAAAATGGAGAAATGCCTTCCTAATGTTACTTTGCACAAAACCAAGTGCTGCAACTGACACTTGATGCTGCCAGAGATGTCAAGGGATCACAAAGAACAAGAGTCATGACCCAGGATAGATGGTAAGATGGTATCACAGCATTATGTAGCGCCTGAAAGCTGTGAAAAGCCTTGCTGCTTTAGCATAGGGTGCTGTATTTAAAAGATTATCATGAAGGACCCGATTATCAAAAGACAAGACTATTAGCAACAATCTGAAGCATCACAAAGGAGCAGCTTGGATTTCACTGTTTCTTTAGCTAACAAGGCTGCAAAAGCTAAAGCCACATATTTGGGATTTGTGGCACAATAAATTCCTACTTTACTCAACTGTAACTCTCCAGCAGTTTTTCTACTTTGAAGAAATTGCCTAGCTTTCTTTCCCAGGATGTCATTCTGGGACAAAGCCATTGCAGTGCAACATACCACACTTCACTGGGCAGTCCCAGGTATGAAGAACTTTTCTCTAAACCACTATATCCTGTCACTGATAATTATTGCTACACCTTCCCGTTGTGCTAGATGCTCTGAGAAGAACAAGGCACAATATGCAGATGTTTCCAAGTGGACTGAACAAACTAATTTACACTAAGTCTCCCCGTATTTTACATCCCCAGACATAGCTTCTTCATCTGCTTTTAACTTCACCAAGCTTAATCCAAGACTCTAATGCTGATGCCTGCCTCAAGCAAAATAAGATATAATTTTAACCTGAACCAGTTGAGAGAGAAGGAAAAAAACTGTTTCGTGCCTAACACTTCTTGAAAAAGTGAAGACTCCCTTTTTCTGAATCACTCCAGTTGCCCTTGTATTTTGAAGACATGCTATTTTATTTTTTAAATATATGTTTTGCTACTTAGGAACAAGCACTCATTAACAAACAAATTCATTTAATCATTAAACCTTATAGATGGGTCTGAAAGAAAAAAAGGCCAAAAAAGTCACTGAAAACTAATGAGGAGACTGAATATATGAAAAGATTTTTTTTTTAAATAGTCCATCTCTATCACCTGAGATCTGAGTAGACTGTGGACACATCATTCCCAGAAAGAAACTGATCCCCTAATTGGTCTAAACCACACATTTTAACCACCACTCCTTCATGCAAACTCCCTGCTATGTTAACAACATGGAGATGGCCAGCATACAATCTGAATGAAAGGTTCCAGCAAAGGGAGAGTAGATCCAAAACAGACAAAAGAATATTTTTAACAAGGGAGGAAAGAGCCAAAGAACAGCCGAGCAAAGAAATTCAGAACTTGGCTCATCTCTGCGGCCCTAGTGTCTCCCAAAGCTGAGTAAAGTCTGGATTATTTGAGTGTATTCCAAGTGCATTTGCTCCTCTCACATCGATGAACTCACTGGCAAAACATCCATCTTCTCCAGTGCTACTCCACTTCCTACTGCCATTATCATTATTACGCTGGTTTAAAAGGCAAAGGTTCAACCCAGCAGATGACCCACACAGGGAGCAGTAAGAACTGACAGCGCGCTGTTATGCTTGCACTAGTTCTAACTACATGTAGAGGAATAAGGTTGCACATAAATTAGAAAGAGACCATTAAGACAAGTACTTTGTGCACTTGTGTTAAATGGTCTGTACTTAACATCTCACATTCCATGCTCTTGAGATGGGCATTCTCTAGAAATGAGGTGGGAAGAACAAAGGAAGAACTGTTCTACCCTTAATGTCCTACTGGATTGGAGACTTAAAGAAACTGAAATACAAACGAAGCATGAGACTGCAAAAAGGCAAAACAAAACCAGAGATTAAGGCCGTCAGAAGCTACCCCTGCCACTGAGCTCCTGTACGACAGCAGACCAGTCCTCTCCTCCACCTTTACAGCTATTTTTCGTATGCTCCTTATTTTGCAGCTACCTATTCAGATTATCTGCAATCCAATTTGTGTACATACTCAGCACATCCGGCAGCAATTAGGACATGTGCTTTAAACACATTAATTGCTTTACACTATAAAATGCAAATGCAGGCAGGACAGCATTTTTGTATTATTTCTGCCAGGTGAAGGACATTCATTACTAATGCAGTATGTAGATGTTATGGCAATAGCCAGCAAATGCAGACTCTGGAGTAACTTAATAAATCTGCTCTTTGGGAAGGGTTTTGCTAATAAAGTTTAAATAAAACTGAAGCTGTTCAGAAATCAGTAAGTACAAAGCTAAATACTAAACAGCACTGAATCAAATCAATACAGTACAGCTTAACGTGCTACAAAACGAAGAATTATGTAAACGTATGCATTCACATAGTTAAAATATATAACTACAGTAACTGCTTAAACTGAGCCACGAACACTGCAATTCTCACCTCAAACATAAAAAAGACCAACCTGAACAGCAAACTGATGAGGCTGTAAATAGTCTAAGAAGTGCAATTACACCCTTACAGAAACTAACCACGTCTATGCAATTTCCAAGAAAAAAGACATCACAGATACAATTCAAATACCTGACTAACAAACAAGAGAGGATAAAAGCAAACAAACACAAATATTTACCTTACTGCAGTAAAGCATCCAAAGCTCATACAGCCTCTCTCGGGATGCCATTCCTCCCCTTCCTCTTCCCGACGATCCCAGCTACTTCCCTCTTCAAGATCCTACCATGCTCAGTTCCCAGGTGCTCTTTCCACAGATTTGCTTTATTATTAGTTATATCATAACCCGAGAAGAAGTCAAGTCTCAGTCTCTCCTTTTCGAATAAACAACGAAGTGCAACACAAGCAATTGCAGACAAGTATCAAGCATGTCTGTTCTTCGCCAGCGCCGCTTCGGTTTTAATCTCTGAAAGTGAAAACATACCCTTCAGGCCTTTGGTGGAGGGAGGAAAAAACAAATCCGCACTTAAAGCCCACAGACAAGCTGGGGGATCGGGCGGGGGCAGGTCGCACCGCTCTGCTCTCTGACACTACTCCCCGGTGACGGAGAGCTCTGGCGTTTTAATGCTCGTGGCGCTTTCTCGCTTTTGCAAGGGGGGAAGCCGCAGGGCTGCCGAGCGGGGCCGCCGCAGCCCCG
>VZTG01001997.1:1794576-1845576 GCA_013397845.1 Melanocharis versteri | reverse complement strand
GGCAGGGGCACGGCAGGGGCAGAGCCCCGGCTCACAGCCGGTCCGCAGCCTGCCCGCAGCCTGCCGCTCCTCACCCGCACAGCCGGCCGGCCCTGCCAGCCCCGCGCCCCGCGGCCGCACCTGCAGCGTGCCCGTAAAGAATCAGCATCCCCAACTGAGCACCTCCGGAAACCTCCGCACTGCTTTGCCTCACAAGTAGTAAAGGTTACCAAGCACATACACGTGTTTTACATATGCTCCAGAGGGGCCTGCCAGCATAGCCTGCGGAGTGTGGATCTATCCGTACATGCAACCTGCTGCCCTGTAAAGCAGCCCCCTAGCTTGTATGCAGAGCTCGCATAGGACTAAGGAACCAAAGTTAGATTGCCTCAAAATTACTGTTGTGTCAGGCTCCAAAGCAGGGAAGAGGAGGTTCAAGAAGACATGGGCCATCTCTAGTTTGCTGGGAGAATCACAGTCCTGCAAGTTCTGGCCACAGCCCTGGTCCTTCTGCCACTGAGTCATCTCCTCACTTGGTTTCATACAGCTTCATGCAATGAAGCATTGCCATTCATTACACAGTTAATTACTTTCAGGGGATTTTCACACTTTTGCAATCATTTAATACAAGGTTTGGAAATCCTTTGCAAAGGAATTGACTGTGCAATATCATTGTAGTGTCTGCTACATCAATTTTTTCTAGGGATGGATAAGAATCACCAAGAGCACAAAGACAGACTGAGATATGTTCCTGCAATAGGTCTTTGCATATTTGTCCTGTTTTTAGGAGATCAGTGACGTTTCCCTGGAGAAATTTAAGAGCTGATCTGTGCTCAATGTTGTTTCATGTGGATCACCACTGTGGGAGTGGTAGAAGTATCTTTACCGCAATATCTAAACATAGTATCTAGCACGGATGGAGGGACACTGACAAAAATGAGACTGTAAAATTATTTTTAGTTGTGTGATACATGTGCTCTGGTACTTGATGGTAGCCGCAATATTCTGCTGCCTTGAGGATGTAACATAATTTTTTCCATCAAGAAAAAAATAAGAGCTTAGAGTCTAGCTCTGTCCCCAGGGCAGGATCTGCTGTGCTTAAAACCACCCTGGACCCTTTTCGGTGAAAAGTGTCTAAGAAAAAAGGAGAGCCTGCCTCCTCCCTGAGAGATTTACCTCAGGGCTTGAGTTACTGCTGGGAGCTCATCCCTAACAGCCAGCCTGCATCACCTTCCTAGCAAACGCAAACCACTATTATTTGGCCCTTCCAGAGTAATTCGATAAAAGGAAGCTCTTTCTAGCAGGTCTTTTGAGTTACAAACTCTTACCACATAATTTTGCAGCCTTTTCTAGGCTAAACAACAGCCTATTTCAAACTTCTCTTACAACTTGCTCCCTTCTAACAAGTCAGGCCCTAGCAAAGCCATGTAAAAATCCCAATCCTCCCTTCAGATATTGCTCTGCTTTTTTGCATTACTGACTCCTGTAAGAGCAGCTGCTCCTACACACAGGCTTCAATGAAGCAATAAAAAACCATCCTCTGAGAGAAATGGGAGACTCCTCCCTGGCTAAGTGCTGCCACCCCCGTAATTTGGATGCTCCCAGACTATAAAGTAGCCATTTTCCACTCTGCTGGAGTTGTAGCAATGTAGTTATTCTGGTGGGCCTAGGCAATCAGCGCTGCTTGTGTAGGCAGTTCTTGCCTTATGTAGGTGCTCTAGATGGAAAGTAAAGCATTTGTGGTTTGCAACAGAACAGTCTGTTCCTGTGTCATTCAGGGTGAGTGGTCCCCTGGTCTGACCTTCTAGAGGTTTTCCTAAGCCGGGTAGCTCCCTGTTAGGTTGTTGAGGTGGCTTTTGGCTGTCTGCATCACTGGGTGTATGCCGAGTTTAGTCTCTCCCTGTTCAGACAGACATTTAGTATTTGCTATCAGTTTTTTCTTACATACATATATGGGCAATAATAAGAGGTCAGTGGGAAAAGGTGGGTTACAGCTTTGTCTCTGCAGGTGGAGTATAATTCTAGGTGAATTTATATTTCAGTATACTTACCTACATGAAGACTCAGCAAAGGATATGGAAATCAAAGACTGGAGCAAGGTGTAAAGAGAAGCCTTGCCAGCTATGGATGCATACTTTAAAATGTGAGTGTTTATGGATTGTTTCGGCTGTGAAAGATAATTGTTAGACTTTCCATTGCCTGCTCTTCCATAATTATATATCAATTGTTTCATGGGCCTTAAACAGTCAGGTAGGCAGTGTTCATTAGTACTTCATTGTCCCTTAGCTGCTGTCTTGTGGTAACTGTTTACAGCAGTGGTTATTTCTCATACTTTGTTTATTACTTGTGGGTTTTAATGTCTCTCATCAGGAGCTGTATATTAGTAACTCAGTCATTTTACTATGGAGTGAACTTATTTGTCAGCAAGTCCAGGTAACAGAATTCGTAGAAATAAGGCATTAATTTTGGGTTAAGGAAAGATTTAACAAAGAAATGGACTACACTGGATCATAACTTTGAGTCCAGGAATCTCTGAAGTGGCAGGAAAAGCCACACACCTTACAGTACTGCTTTTGCCAAATTATGCTTATTTTCTGTGGAAGCAAATGAAACATGCAAAAATCTGTAACTGACTTTTAGATATTCTCAGGCCTGTTGTTTGGCTGTAAGGCTTCTACTGAAACCAAGCCCCAGACCAACAGAAATCATGCTGAGATGAGTCTATGGCAAAGCTTTTAGCTGAGGTTTTTCTTGATGTTTTAAAGCTAATGCTTTGTTTACCAACAATAAAGACCTGAAATAGAAATGGACTTAGAAATTAGGTTAGAAATGAACCTGCCCCTCAATTCTTATGCTTTTTTTTACAAACAGGCTCTTGCACAGAAGCAAGGAGTAATCTTTACAGTGTAAGTAAACAAATGGCCTTGTGGCTGCATTTAAAACTTCCATTATAAAAATATCTTTTGCTGAATGCAAGGAAATAAGACTTTTTGGATGCTAATTTCTAGACATTCAAGCCACTTGATTCAAGCCATTCAATAACTTGACATTGGATTTGGTGTGCCTATTGGAAAGAGGCAAGCTGGTCCTTGTAAGATGCCAAGGCCTCTGTGATGATGTTTTGCTGAGGGTGACTTGGTGAATTTCTCTGGCTATGATTGCCAGATGAGTGTGCAATTATTCTGTTTGGTAAGTCAGCAAACGTAGTGTTTAATTTTCCTTCTGTTACTATATTCACTTTGTACCTCAGGTAATTCAGAGCTTGTTAGTTGTTTGTAAAATTTGAAAATGGGAAAGAATTTGTTTGCCCCTTGACATATAAGCTGGTATTAAGGGATTTTTAGTTACTTTCTTTCAAAGTCTTGGAGAGTGGCCACAGCTAAAGCTGGGAGGTGATGATCTGGCTAATAGCATTAAGTCCCCCTGCCTGCCCTGCTTTCAGATGTGCGGGGTTAAGCCATTCACCAGACTTAAATTCAGAAAGGAATTTACCCCAGGGTAGCCTGGGACTTTGGTGAGTGTTTTTGTCCTTGCCTGTCCTTTCAGCTTGTTTCCACAGGGGGCCTTCAGTATTATGACTCCACCGTTGTAAAAGGCCCAGGCAGTGACTTGATCTCTTCTGCTCCCTTTTTTGTAGTATGGGCTCCCTTATCACAAGCCTTAAGTTTGCAGCTGTGCTAGGAATGTTCTTGTGTGGGTACCTCTTAAGGACCCTTTCAGACTAAATAGATAGTATGTGTTTATATGCTTTGATCTGCCTAGGTTCTTAAACAAACAGCGAAAATTCATGGATGAGAGTTGGGTCTTAGAACTGTCCCGCTCTTCCGCTCTCATTTAGATTAGCTATGCAAGAGCTAACATGTGGATTTGTGCTACAGCTGTCTGTCTTTTGCAAGTGCTTGAAGGCACCAGATGTTGCTAGACAAGATTGCATCATAAAATTGTTCTCCTTCCTTCACCAAACTGGCTTCCCACTCAAAACCATCCTTTACTGTACAATCTTAGTGCCAGGGATCAGTGAAGTTACCATACTTGCACTTTCAAATCATTCTGCTTTAGTTAAGAGGGTATTTAATGAATTATTTCATTATGCTGCAGTGCTCAGCAATATGGATCTGCAGCGTGATTCCTGAAAGCAATCAGTGTGTCAGGAAAAAAACAACATAGCAGCAACGAAGACTGAAGGATGTGTAGGGGCTTGTAGTCTCTGTTGATCTGTTTGAATTTAATTCCCTCTTAGCTGAACAGGGTAAGATTGTCTCAAGGATGTCTGCTATGGCAACTTGGAGCCTAACTTCTCTTGCTTTGGGGAAGAAGGCAAATGAAGGGAAGCAGCTAAGGGAAAATGGGCTTAGGGAAGCTCTAACTTCGGCTAGAGGTGGGATTATTGCAAAATATTAGTACCACAGCCTCCCAAGAGTTAGACATTGGCTTCAAACACACTGCCTGCTTCTGAGTGGGATGTGAAACCAAGGGTGTGCCCTTGTGAATATCCCAGGGACTTGGCTAGCCTAACTCCTGAGCACAGACAGGGTATAGAGACCTGAATGATGGCTACTGTTATAAAACTTGAAACGGACTTTTAAAGATTCTGCAGTGTAGTGTAAACAGCGTGCTGTTAGAGTATGTGAGACACTTTTGGGGGCCCACTTGCACACTGAACTGGTTGTAGAATCTTTAACATAACGGGTCTGTCTTTTGGTTCCTAACCCCAGGCCCTAGGGAAAGCTGCTACTTCTGTGCTGTGGAGGGTCAACATGAGTTCATGCCTCCGAATGGTGTGAGGTCCTGGCTAAACAAAAGAGCACAGTGTAGGCCTTGAGCTGGAAGTAGGAGCAATTCAATCCTATGCAAAAATCTGGATTTAATGCCAAATGGTCGCAGGAACTATTGGGCACCAGGACTGTTTGTTTGTTGGGTTTTCCTTAATCATGAAGTGAATAAGCAACTGAAATATTTATTTTGGTATCTGTAGCATTTGAAATAGCCATTGCTAGAAATAATTTTTATTAATAAAGTTGGTAAATACTGTAAATGCTTTGCTCTGTCTTAAGTCATCTAGTGTCACAGCTGGAGGCTTGGTATGCAGTATTTCCATGATGATACTGTTTGCTGTCAGCTTACCGATGTACTCACAGAAGAAATACTTCTGTGAAGGTCATCGCTCTTATGGGGCAACTCAAGAGGAAAGGTGCATCCTGTAATCAATTCAAGCATGGAGTTAGTCCATGAGCTCAATTACAGGTGGAGTTTGGGATTTTCATAATCATAAATGAAGAATTTTTTTTCTCTAACGGCTGAGAGTTTTGTTTTTGCTTTTTTTACATTGAAGCTCTCCCAGTGCTGGCAGTCAGGAGAGATTCTCCCTTCAGGAAGTATTGATGGCCTGTGCAGTTGGGACATTCATAGATCACCCAGCAGCTGTTTTCCACCTTGTCAGCAGTTGAGGTGGGCATACAGGTCTGATGGGTCTGCGGTGGTGTCACCAGAGCAGCCCTCAAAGAATGACGTCTGCAATAAAACAAAAGTACTCCCAATCATGCTGGAAAGTATTTAAAGGCTGACTTGTTTTTGCCTGGGTTGTACAAAGCAATCCAAAGACTGCAAGGGTCCGTAGGGACACTTCTACTGAGCCCTAAGGCTAGCAAAGCCCTTATATCCATTTTCTATAGAATGTCCAGACCACTACTCCTGTCTTCCTTTCTCTAGTACTAGAGAATGGTGGATGTCCCTTTGGGACTCTGAAAGTGGGGAGCAACTGTTACCATTATTTCATGCTGAAATTATCCTGTTAGCAGCCTTTTGACAAGTTTTTGGGAGCATTTGGAGGAAGTGAAACCCCATTTGCTCTTTGATAGCTCTATGGATGACTTCTGTTTATCACACATCTGTTCAAATTTGTGACCATCTCCTGCACCCAGTCCTGGGTTCCCAGAAATCTTCTGTAATGTAGAACAGAGACAAAGGAAGGAATAATTCCTCTACACCTGAATTGTGTGAAGCTTTCACACCTCTTAATGATACTGGAACAAAGCAAGACTGTTCTGTCCAACCCAAGTTAGCCCATTGAGCACTTTATGTCTGCTGAACTGCTATATCTTAGCAGCAGTAAAATCATGTTAGAAATACTTAAATTCAGCGGTATTGTTTGGTGATATTCCTTACATTTGTTCGAAATAGGTTATTTCAACCTTATTTTCCTGACATCTTAAAAGTCTAAGATGATATAAACTTTAGGTCTCTTTCAGCAGTTGAAAAACTAAAAGGGAAATTAGCCAGACAGAAAACACAACCAAAATATTTATGTGTAACTGGTTTAGTATTTGAAATCTTTCAAGTACACTACAGGCTTTGTTTAGTAAGTGTATCAAAGAGATAGATAATAAAACAAGCACTTGAGGTTTCCCCTCTGCTAATTTGTTGGTATACCAACTAAAAATGTTTGTAAATGTACTTGCCTACAAGAAGCTATACCCATGCTAAGTTGTTTGCTCCATTCACTCAGCTATTCTTATCTTTGCTATTTTTGCTAGGGTGTAGCTGTGACACCTTTTCTCTTGTGCTTTCCTTCCTTTTCTCTCCTTCCACACCCACCTTTGAACTAAACTTCACAAAATTCATTCATGTGCAGTGCATTTTCATATTTCTTGGTCATACTGCATGAAGGAATTTTGGGGTTTTTTGTCTTACTGGCTCCTTGTTCACCCAAAATGCCACTTCTTTTGGGCTTTCTTGCACGTACCTTTCACTATGGGTCTTCAATGGTGATTTCATTAAACTGCAAAACTTCAGGGACAAAACTTTAGCTATCCTGTTTTTACACAGCTCTAGCTGTGCTTCTAATGGCTGTTATAAATGCTATCACTATTGTCAGCCTCTCTCTTGTAGGTGCTTCCTCAGCCAGGAAATTGTGATCTTTAACACTGAAAGCCAACTGAGGGAGGAGTGTGATTGGAGTCTAGCATTTGTTTCTGAACACCTGCATGCTTTCTTTGTATCAAAAATAACTTCTTCCTGATAGTTGATGGTAAACAAATTGAATTCACTTACAGGAACAACTTCTATGTGCAGGCCTGTGCTTGCATTTCTCCAAGATCTTTGTCAGGCTCAGAAGTGTTACTTTTTTTGTTCTGTCTGTGATCATGCTTGCTTTGTGGAGCAGGTTTGTCTTTTGGATGCCACATGGTCCTTCACAGATTAATACAGTGGGCACTGGACTTGCTAATGAAGTTTGGAACATGAGAGGCCTTGAACTTGAGTAGGGCAGGTATATGTAAATTCCTTATTGGAACAAATGTATAGCAGCCATCGTGGATCAGATGGGCCATCCAGCCAGTCAGGTAACTTCCAGGAGTAGGCACTCAGGGAAGGATAGATATAAAGCAAATATATATGACATTCCATTCAAATTTCAGGACCTTTTTTATCTCAAGAGGTTTTTTAGCTTTTTTAGCTCAAGAGGTTTTCTGAGCAAGAGGTTTCTTCTCTCTTCATAAAAACTCCCAGTGGATTTGTCTTGCAAGTACTCATCCAACTTCTCCTTGGATCCTGTTCCTAGGATCCTATGCCACAGATGAACTGAGCACTGCAGGAAAGCCTGTGGGTTGATCTTAAACTCTGGAGCCAGACTATCTTGTTCAACAAATGGTATCCATGGTCTGAGGAGTGTGGTTATTTCCATCTGTTGCAGCTGCTCTCAGCCAGTATGCTGTTATGACAGCTGCTTTACATGGAGACTGACTGCTTTTGCACCTCAGAAAAACTCAACCATAGGAGTAATCTGAAAATAGCAGTGTTTTTGTAGAGAAATACAGCCTGCATGCCAGCAGCTGTAGTGCTTTCTACCAACCAAAAAGCAAGCTTCAGGAGCCTAGATGACTTTTTGGTGAAAACTTGGATGCTCTGTGAATTTCCAGTGTTCCTCTACTTCAGCACCATTGTTCTTAATGTCTCCTTGCGATTCTCTGCACATTTGCAAACAAAAGCAAGAGCAGTATCTCAGTGGTCCTTAAAAACTAGGAACTGCCACCATCCCTGTCCCCGGTGGAAAACTTTGGAGAAGTTTAGCCATCCCTAAGCTCTAGGATGCAGCAGAATCTAGAATCCAGACACCCTACCTATCACCCTGATCTCGGAATAGTTATTTCTGTTCCTTCTTGCCTTTTGCCAGAGGAATGCCTGCATGTAATCTACACATCACTACAGAGCCGAGGTTCTCAATTGCACTAATTGAACCAGATATTTTGTTGCAGTAAGTAGGCATATGTTAATTGCTGTCTGGGGAACTGGTCTGTTTTTTCTTTATTTTATTCCTGCTGAAGACAAATGAAGTATTTTGATTTCCTGTTCTAAGCAGACAAGCAGATACTGTACCTGAACTGCTGTGTTATTTTGCAAATCTGGATTAGCTAGGCATGCTAACACACATATTCCTTACACTGTGCAGTTCCCATAAATGCACAATATTAGGTGTTTGTGAACAAGAGGAAACATGTTTTCTCACACTTCTGCCCTGAGAGCTGAGTTGTTCATGCTCCATTTCCCTCTGGCTGGAGCATGGTGTTCTTATGTACACCAAACATTTGCAGTAGCCGAACAGCCTACTTCATGCAGTAAAGGACAGGCAGGAGGGCAGAGATAGTGTCCCGTGTACAAAAGAAAGGACGAGAAGGGCAAAGAATAGTTCTATTTTCCTCTCCAGTGTTGTCAGGGAAAGGCTGGTGAGGATCACTAACAGGCTGTTACTGATGGGTCATGTGAATGTGAAATAATGGCTAAATGAGGTCTCTGACATTAGCAAGGAGAGATGTGAGTTTTAAGCAGTCTACCTCGCTGCTATAAAAGTTGCTTGGTTTTATTCAAGGACAGCATTATCAGAATGATTACTAGGCAAAACAAAATCAAAGCCTACTATTTCAAGCCAAGATGAAGTGACTGAAAATTAAACATATACTAGATAAGGTTGCAGAGTGTCCTAGGAGTTCTGTACTCTCTGTACTGCTTTCTCTTTCCAGAAGTCTCCAGAACTTTGCTGAAAAACAATAGTATCTCTGGTAAGTATAGAGCTGGAATCTATTCCTAGATTGATTCTTTCATCTAAGTTCTCTATTTTTACAAGTTTTCAGACCTTTCCCTTCACTTACCAGGGTATGGTAAGTGTACACTTACCAGCAATATGCAGTTGGACCTTTAATGCTTATTTAACTTATCATGTTCATACTTAACTTATCATGAACCACTGGCTAACTGTGAATATATTTTAGAACTATTCCTCCTGTCCCTTGAAAATGTGAAAGAAATCAGATTTCCCTTGGGACTGCACAACTTTAATTTGTTTGTAGTACTGAAGAAAGATTTGTTTGAACCAGGAGTTTGGAGTGCATTCAGTGTTTATTTAGTATGAGAGCAGTAACTCAGTGTGAGTCAGCCAGCCACTGCAAAGAGACAATTTTTGGCATTTACTGCATCACAGTCAAGAATTCTTCTCTATTCCCTAGGCTTCAATAAATACAGTCTGCCCTGAACTTAGGCATTTCATACAAGATCCAAGAGCCACCTAAGGCATTGAGGGAGCAGATCTCAGGGAGATGGACATAGCCTGGGACAAATATCAGTAAGACCCAACATTTGACCTTGGGGCTTTTCTTTTTTATAGGGCTGAATATTGAGGGAAACAGAATTCTGCAGTGGCAAAGAGCAAAAATATAGAAAAGACAGACATTTAACTGATTCTGACATTACTAAACAAGACAGACATACAGGAAAAGGAGCATTGCCAGCTTCTGTGTGTATTTCTGAGAAATCATGTTCTGTTCTGGAGATGGGATTGCAAAAATATTTACTCTTTTGAAACTAATAGAAAAGGTTTAATTCTTACCCACAGGGAAGAGCTCAGGTGTACCAACAAATGGATGTGATCATATATGTGATAGCAAGATAAATGGAAGATGCTTTATGATTTGAAGAAATGGGATTTATAAGGACTCTGCATTAAGACAATAGGAGCAAATGTATTCATGCGATTTGGGGATGATGTGTGGCACTTACTCATGACCAGGCCTGAATAATGTGGCCTTTCCAGAATTATGTTGCTTAAAGACATTTACCATGTCACTCTATATGCTCCCATGGTGTGCAGGCAATTGCCACATGGGAAACTGCTGAGCTTTGTGAGTGTGGAGATGTGGAGTGTTCCTGCTGCTATGGCTTATACTGTAAAGTATATCTGAATATCAAGAGAAGTACCTTGGCAAGTATTAATCCTTTGTCTGATTTTAACCAACACAGCTTTTATGTTAGGAAAACGGTATCCATTGCAAATCTGATTTAACATGTTCAAGTATCACTGTAACATAACACAGTATGGTCATATTTAAGTTGCATACATCAGCCCACAGGAGAAGTTTTTATCAGCTAGCCCTGCCAGCGCTGCCCTGGGTGATGTAGAGATACTCACTACCTAGGAACAGTCACTCCACTTTCTTTTAGTGTCTTCAAGTTATGAAAAGGCCCTGGAAATAGCTTTGATATTAAACAGATTATTTCCTTCATCTTCAGTGAAACTTTGCATTGCCTTACTGAACTTTGCCTGTCTCTCAAATTACTTGGAGAGACTATGTAACTATATTCTTAAAGGATAAACTATACCCCCTTTCTTAAACTGTGATATGCTGCTAAGCAGAACTCACTTGTAGTATTACATGGCAAGACCTGATAGAATTGCAGAGACTGAACCACTTCTGGAAGTCAGGATCATTCTTCCTTTTTAAAAGGTAATGGTTTTCTGAGTATCTGGGCTCTCATAAATAATCTAGCAGCCTTTTTTTTGCCTTAAAGGAATAGCATTATTTCACAGAGGGCTGCAGGTCAAGTTGGTCACTGCTACATTCACATCAGTGGCCCAGAAGCTCTTGTCTTCATAAAAAAATGATCTGCAATACAAACACTTGCAAAGGGTCATAGTCCACCCTGGTGTCTGTGTCAGAGCAGGGGACTGGCATACTGGGGTTTCCACTTCTTCCCCAATTCTGAAAATTTGCTGAGATGAAAGTTGAGAGCTGTGGGCAGACATTGTGTTTGCTTTTATATACCAGAGTCCTAATGCCCCGTCTGCAAAAAGTAACACAAAAGAGACCGTTCTAAGCTGTAGGGATTTCTCATGTTTTCTCTTTATTGTAGTTATGACGTTTATTGCATTTACCATGGGGGATCTTATTTTTTCTGTGTTTTGCGCTGCATTTGTTGATGCTGTGTGTATCATGTGTGGGGTAGAATACACTTTAAGCTGCTGTTGTTTCATGCGGTCCATCTGACCCAATGCAAGATAGGTACCAGCAGGTGTATGAGCATATAAGGATGGTTCTTTACAGAACCTCCTTTGCCTGAAAGCTCTTGAACTCAGCAGACCTGAGCAGCTTCTGGTGTAGGTCTGTTCCTCTCCGTCCTCAGCCTGTGTTGATTACCTCTCGCCCAAGTTTGTCCCATGGCAAACTTTCCTTTTGTGACAGCAGATGAACTTTGCTTTAATTTCAATACTTTGTCACACGCCTGATCCTGGAGACAGGAAAAGTCTCCATCTCACGTGGTGTTGTTAGCCTTTGCCTACTAATCCTTTCTATTGTGTACAGATTCTAACACAGACGTGTGAGGAGGAAGTAGTGATTAAAAGTTTCAGTCTCTTCCTGGTGTGTGATTAATTGCTGCATCCCGGAAGACTATAAAGATTGAAATCAAGTGGTTCTTACTAGATGTTTATCAGTGTATCTGAATTACTGACTAAGGTTGTAAATCAGTTTGGGTCACTTGGTTCAGTTTTTTCCCTTTGAAAGTCTGTTTTAAAAATTCAGAGGGAGTTAAATTAAACTCAAGTTGCTTTCCATCTGGAAGCCAGAAGGATCATTGTTTAATGCTAAAGCAGAGTGCTTTAACACTAAAGCACAGATAGTAGGCTAGAGAAAACTGTATTCCTCCATTTTGGAACTTTTCCTCTGTTTTTTTCCTGTTTGGTGCAGAGGTGTAACAAACCTTGACTCGTTCTGTTCAGATTATCATTTTCTTGCACCTAAATCTTAGACTCTGAAAAACAAACTTCTTCATGGAATATGCAAAGCTGGTTATAAAAATGACTTATATCACCAGTAGGTGAGGCTTCATATCAAAACAAACTACTGCACTCCAAAACTAGATTTATAATCTTATGTATTTGGGGGAACTCATTCAAGTATGTGAAGACCTTGTCAACATGATCCATTAATAACTTGGCTCACAGATGAACACCTTCATACATCTAATTTACTTAAAAGAGCTCTATTTTCAACTACATAGTCTCCACCTCCAATGGAACAAAGGAGTATTTGTGGCTGTCAGGAGGGAGGGCAGGGCACAGTTTGGGAGACTTAGTGGAGCGCAGCTTTGCTTACAAAGTCTCAGGCCAAAGAAAAGGGCTTTCAGTGCTGTAGCAAGATAGGAAAGAGAAGGACAAGAGTGGCTTCTGGGGAAATGGATGGGGGAAATATGAAACCTCCACCTTCACAGCCTTCCATCACAAATCACTTCACTATGTTGTTTTTAACTGTATCCATATTAAATGACAGGGGCTAAAGTGCACTCACCATTTCCAAACAGGTTAGATACCCCTCCTGTCCTCTTTAGTATATTCAGCCCTTTTCTCCCAGACTGTTACCTCAGACCACCTGCCTTCATCCTGTTGGATTTCCTTGTCATGATGTTTGCTTGCCTGTTGTATTTTACTTGATGTATGGCTGCTGTTACTACAAGTACTCTGTTCAGGGCTTGATATTTGTCTGCTGGCAAGTCCCCATGAACGGCCATGAAGCATAGCCCTGAATGCCTTTGGCAACCACACCACACACTTGCTTCACTTAAATGGACAATGTGTTTAGCACTGGCAGTGGAAATACCTCTGTGGAAGTCCCTGGCAGATCACCTGCATAACAGCCTGTCTGGGCTAGTTTCTGTTTTGAGGACCTCTAAGCACTCTTTCAAACATGACTCCCCTTGTGAAGCCAGCATCTTTAACAGTGTTTTAGAGAGATGGAATAAAACTGATTTTCTCATGGCTTTGGTAATTGCTATTGCTGCCAGCTGCCTCTTGAAGATATATAGTCCTGTGGACTTACATTACTTTCCAACCTGACAAAATTGATGCTTTTCAGAACAGATTGGTTATATTTTTGTCCAACAGATAAACCAGTCTGTGGGAGAAAAGATATTTTGCTGTGCCATGATAGATGCTGGATGTTTCCACATGACATTTGGCTAGAAAAAATTTCTTCACCATAATGAGTGAGAATTTTCAGGACTAGCTAGAGAATCAGTAGTGACATGTCTTAAGTCAAGACTACTATAGCTGAAATGAGGGGGAAATTTGCGCTTGCTTGCATGGACAGTGCTCTAGTAACTCTGGCTGTGGTGTAAAGACTCTGACTCACAAACTTGTGTGGAGCGGTTTAAGAAGTTAGAATCTCTGGTCCAGCAGTCTGTGCCTCAGCTGCTGTGTTGTCCAGTCAAGAGTGTTAGCTGAAACCATCTGATTTTAGTGTCATAAACTGGGCTACGAATTGCAACAGCAAGCGGCCACCATGAGTTCTGCTGCTGGAGTCAGCCTCTGGGGTACAATTTTCCTCTTAAATTACCAAAGGAAAAGTGGATAATGCCCTATTCAATTCCCCACTTGCCCCTTTTCCATGATTTCAGGTACTTAGGAAGAACAGAGCCAGAATGGCCTCTTACCTTTCCCACTATGGGTAGTATTGCAGTGCAGTGGTAGGCACCAAATGTATGCATATGGTGCACATATGATCAGAAGTCTCTTCTGGGTCCTGTAGAACAAATTCATGACTCTGAATTGCATCTGAGCTCTGAACTCTGTCCACTGCTTTCTGCATAGCTGAAGAAAGAGTTTGAAGTTGTTCTGACTAATTGATCTGGTCACTGAAAGACCCTTTTTTTTCATTCAGGAGACAATATAGCTCAGGAAAGGAGGAATTTCCAGTCAAGGTAGCAGAAGGCTATGATTCACCAATCCTGTGGTGCACACACAAGCACCTTTCAGCTCTCTAATTCTGGCTGTCTGAACATGTGAGCAGCAAACCATCTGATCTGCTGGGCTTGATTTTTGTCTGCAGGCAATCAGATGCCAGCCAGCCAACAGGGGAGGGAGTAGCAAAAGGGCAGGTACTTGCACTCTGCAAATAAACCACTGGGTTGATGCTTATTAGCATAAGTAAGTAACTAATAATATAGTAAATATAATGTACTATAGTAAGATTTCTGTTGCTTACTCCTCTTAACTCCACCAGTCTTATCTATAAAACCACAAAGTATTAGCCCTAGAAAAGTGAAGACAATGGCAGTACTCTAACAGTAAAGACAGCACTGGAATAACAAGGCTAATCACTTATTTGTTAGTCTTACTATTTATTTTATTACAGGTCAGTGAACAAAAAACAGTCATGAGATGTTAATCTCTCTAGCTGTTTAATCTTAACCACCCCCTCACCATTGGTCTCTCACAGGCTCAGCAGCAATATCCCCTCCTCCCCTCTTGTAATGACCTCATTTCAAAGTACAATTTCTCTCTAGTTTGGCTTATAAGGAGTCAGACTGATGTTGTTTTGAGTTGGGATGAAATTTGCTCAGGTTCTGTCACTGGCTGCTGCCTATGGTTCTACTGAATTTGTTTGCAAGAAAAAAAGGCTCACCAGTTAATTTGTAATTTGTGAATGTATTGAACTGTGATTAGTGACAGCCAATCTAGGGAATGGGGAGTGTTGATAGGCAGCACAGCATGGGCATAAGAGGTAAACCATTAGAGACGTACAAATGGGGATTGGAAGATTTACTTCAGTGCTACATTGGCACTGCAGGGAGATGCTTTTTCTTTAGCTGAGCCCTTTACCAAAATAAGAAACCAGGACGGTTAAAGGGGAGAGCTGAGAGGCACAGCCCACATCATCCTGCCCAACGCTGGATCATGCATGGGAGTTGCAAAGCACTGTGGAAAAGGGAAAGTGTGTATTCCCTGCTTCTGAAGTGCTGCATCCGCTCATTGTCTCTGTAAAAGCAGCATGGTGCATTGAGGAGCAGAAGGGATGCACTGGAAGAATGTAAGCACCCAACACACTGGCAAGGGGAAGCAGGTGAGAAGTGGCCAAGGGAAGAGGAATGGATGTCTTAGATGCAAGATATGAAGGTGGAAAGGAAGGAATGGCTGTGAAGATTTAAAAACAAACAAACAAAACCCCAACTAAAACACAAGTTGCAAATGTTTTACCAAAGCTAAGGTAGAAGACATCAGTTAGCTCACCTACAACTAAGTGAGGTACATGAAGTCGAGGTCTTTGTTATGTCTTTGCTTCATTTGCTTCCCTCACTTTTGAGTTTGTTCCAGGCTTCCTTGGAGAGGTTCCTTGTTGTGCTTCTGTAGCTCCCTGCAGGATGCAGATGTTAATAAGCGCAAGCACAGCAGGCAGGGCTGAATCCATCAGGAGAGATGGGGACTGCAGGGCAGATCAGCTTCCCTCCTGCTGTGTGACATGTGATGCACATTGAACTCAGGGCTCTGGGGGAGCCCCCTTACTCCAGTTCGGCAAATCCAGCCCTGCTGCTGGAATGTTTTCTTAGCTCTGTTGCTTAGTGGAGCAGTGGTAAACAAAAGGCTTTAGCAAATCATGGACAAATAGAAAGGCAGAACCTATTTCATGAACATGCTAGGTTAATCTGATATTGCTGGGTTCTTTATGGAGTCAGCTTTTTTGCTAATTTTTTTTTAAATAGGTTTTTCTTTTTTTAAATCTAAAATTGGTGGTAGTAAATGTTTTGGGGGTTTTTCAGGGATATTAGCCAGAAGAATGCTTTGCATGTGTATATTGCTGGAGTTGACTTGCCAGCTCAAGAGTGACACCTCCTGCCAATGTCGTGCAATCCGATTTCGAATTGCCACTCTTTAGTGTTACTATGGAACATCTCATGCTAAAGAGAGCTGAGAAGGGTAGACAAGACTGGGACATTCGGTGGTAGTGTTGCACAAGCTGTTTTACTGGCTTGTGTGAACACTCCAGACCTACTTTGTCACCCTGTTGCTTTCCTCTGGTCAGTGTGTCCAGTTGCTCGTGGTCCTTTTTAGCTGTCCTTGCTGAACGAGGGCCGTGCTTTTGAAGTGCTGTTGGTGTCTGGTACTTGATGCCTTGGGGGAGAGAGAGAGCCTTGTATCATCTTAGGCTCACAGAGTGCCACCAGGCTGGTTTAGAGACCTACTGCATGGGCTCACTTGCAATACATAGTTGGAGGTAAGAGGTTCTAGCTTCAAATTCTTTAATACGCCTGAAGTTACTCTCATTTTTGCTGCACTTGGAAAAGAAACAGGCAAGCTGTAGGTGGCTCTCACTGGCCAGTAGCACAACTGACCTTTGCAAAACTTCTTGTGCTAGTCCAAGCTTAAAAGCAAGCAAATGATTGACAGACATAGAGGCTGATTCTATTGGAAACATGTAATCTTTCCTCTGCTTGAGGAAAATGCATCTTTTGTCATGAATTTCAGTAGCCTGAGCTAGATGCCATTTTTAGACTACAATGAAAAAACACCTCTACATCCCCCCTGTCTCCCTCCCAAGAGAATAGGCACAGCCCAAGGTTTACACCATCCTTTCCATGTGCAGCTGTTGGAGCTCAGCAGGCTGTAACCTGGTGGCTCTGCTGGGCCAGGTCCTGCTGCCTGGTGTTCCCTTGCCCCGGCCTTGTAGGAATTGGGGTGAAATGTGCTCACTTTGCTTCCGGGCATGCTCTGCAGCTTTAGGAGCAGTCAGCATGGCAAATGGATGCAGGGAAATCTTGAAAGGTTGAATCCAGTGGTCCTGAAAGGACAAGAATTCATTGACTCATATACTTGCAGAAACTAGATGCTAAGACAATGGGCACGCTCTTCTGGTCAGCAGAAGCTAAGATAACTGCTTCAGTAGTCCTGGTGGATAAATGAGCACCATTTAGAACATCTGTCTGAACTGCCAGGAGGGTGTGACTTGGGCTCCCTAAGTATCTATGTATCTTGGAAAAGCTCGCACATGATTTTCATGGGGATTTAAGCCAAGGCTTCAAAACTGATAAGGGATAACAGGAATCTCCACCAGTTTACTTCAGTGGGAATAAAAAAACCCCACAGAGACTGAACTTTCAGGTGGGCTGGATTCCAGCTCTTTGAGTCTAGGACTCTTAAAGAAGCATAAGCTGAGTTCTAAGAGTTACTGTTAATTTAAACCAGTAGATTTAACCTCTTAAGTGAATTAGGAGTTTGCAAAATAAAGTATCCTTAGCTTCCCAGCTCATCAAAGCATTTCTATTCCTTTCTCATAGAGTGGGAATGATCTTTAGTCCATGATTAAAATGGAGCAGTGTTGATGGCTGAAACAGAAACTGAAGAGCCTGATTACAATGGCTTATCTTCTTCTTCAGAAAATTTTGTAACTTTGCTACCTTGTGATCATTAAGGAAGTATCTCTGAGTCCACAAGGGGTAAGATCTAGGCAAGTGGACAGGAACATGAGCTGAGCAGAAATACTATTTCTGTTATTTCTTTGTCTCTGCTTGAGTAACATCAGAATAGAAATCAAAGCCAAAACCCCGCCACTTCTCCTCCTCCCAAAGGAAAAAAAAACCCACCAAAACCCAAATGCAAGCTCAAACACCCCACCATGGGAAACAGCATGAGTAGCTAGTTGGAAACCTTTCAAGAAAACATTGCTCCCCTGCAGTGTATGGTGAGCACTCAAAACAGACATTTCTAAAAATATCCTGGGTTGGAAATTAATCAAGAAAAATACTCCTGTCCATAAGAAGCAAGACTGTAAAAATATACAGCAATTCACAGCAAAAGGAGGGACAGTTGATCCATCCACTTATCCCAGGCGCAGAGAGGAAGATCCCTCCTTCTAAAGAACATATTGTGAAAGGCCCCTACATCACAACTTGTGACATTTCTAGTTCTTGATGTGGAAAAATTCAACGGAGAGAGGTTACAGCCAAGGCTATTCTTGTGCATGTAACTGTGAGCTGAAATGAGCTCTAGCACTTTCTGGACACTGGGTGTCAGTCTGTCATTAATATTACAGCTAAGCATGCCTGAGATAAAAAATTAAGTGCACCAGAAACACTGTGAATTACATGTGAATTGTCTGTTATAGTCTGACTATAATTCCGCATCAAGTTTTAATAGTTGCTTAGGGAACATCAATAAATTATATGTTACTAAAAAAACAATCTATATATTCCAGTACAAATGCTTTTTCATTATGGAGCTGGGTCATACAGAATACTTTGTTGTGACTTGAGGCATGAATTAAAGATTCTAATACCTCTCCTACTTTTTAAAGGGCAATTATAAGACTAAAGCAATACTGCTAGAGAAACTTGCTTTGAACAGAGGCAAGGCCCTTGTGAAGCAGGCAGTATCTCCACAGATCTGCATAGCCTTTTTGCCCATGCTACGTTGGTGGTAATTAAAGCATAGTGGTGGGAATGCTCCTGTGTAAACCATTATGGCAAAGGTGCAGGAGCTGGATTACATCTTAGAGTGGATGTCAGTAATTGAACTGCCCTTTTCTTGCCTCTTCCTGGCATACTGTAAGGTAGAGGAGGAGGTGGTGAATAGTTTGGCTTTTTGCTCTAAGAGAAGGTTGGAACTCATTTGCTATTACTAATGGGGTAAAAGGGCTAATTACTTCAGTTTAAAATATAGCATGTTTTTAAAAGGCACAGATATTATAGGATAACTTCACTTTTACAGATGTGCTGAAAAAACAAGTCACTCACTTTTGCAGAGCTCTGCTGGTGTGTTGCTGAGTGCCTCACGCTGTAAATCTCAAAGATCTCTTCTATAGAAATGCTGTTCTGTGAAGACAGGTTAGAAGAGAGGTTCAGCTCTCAGAAGTAGTATCCTTTCAAGTGAATGAATGAAATCAAGCTCATATCCCCTTCTGTGAAACAGCTCTCATATGAGCTCCTGCCATTGTTTCATACTGCTAGTACAAATCCATTGATCTGGTCCTGAATCTTTCTTGCCATTTTGCACTTGGCTGAGACAAGCCAAGTAAAGTATACATGAGCGCAGGACCACCTACTGAAACTGCCTATGTTGCCTAAGGCTGAGCAAAACTTCATGGCTGCTTGATAAAAATGAGATGGAATTGGAATATTTGCCCTGTCTGTATACTGTGGTTCAATGAACAAAGACATTCTAGGTAGAGGGAGGGTTTCTATTCTATCTGCAGTAGGATAAAGATACTGCCATCTTTCTTGGCCTCTTACCATTAGTATTCCAGCATATGAAGATAAAATCATAGCTTCTCTCTCAATTCGGTTGGGATACGTATATCGGTTGCGAGCTGCAAAATTCCTGTATGGTGTTTTGAACAAGAAGATTATTAGCCTGGTACTATAAATACAAAAAGTAGTCCTGGGCTCAGTTCACTGCTGCTTTTACTCCATCTTCACACTGGTGTAACCCACTGCAACGGCAGGACCTTGGCTTTGCAATACTCACATTTTCTCTCTTGTCAGTGCAGTCTGAGCATCTGAGTCACTTAACCACATCAAAGCAACACTGAGGGCTAGGTTGTAATGAACCTGGAAAGACAGAAGAACCTTATGTGGTTTGTTTGACTGTAATTGCTTGATTGCAGACAGAAGGACCAGAGTAATGTGGGGAAACATGACCTGTAGTCCAATATTGCCTCAACTACACCGGGTACCTCACAGGTTGTACGATACTCAAGGAGGTATGAGGTTATTTTAAACACACACAGGAAGACTTCATTTTCTTATGCACAAACAGCTTTGGTTTGTGAAGAATAACCTCTGGTTAGTTGACTTAACTTTATCAAATGCCTTCTGCAAATGAGCTTTTCCTTGCTAAAAAATCAGCAAAATCTTTAATTATCTTGGATACACTACACCAGGATGCTATTCACAGCCAATTGCTTTAGGTTCTCTTTTCAGTAATGGGCTTTTATTGACCATTGTAGGGACAGATTATTTAGCAGTACCAAGCAGCCATCTTTCAGAGTAGCCCTGCAGTTAAAGAGGATCGGAAGTAGGAAGTCTGGTGATTACCATGTCATCTAGAAAGGTGGACTGCCTTTGTCCTCTTGGATCAAATCCTTTTTCTCGTAGTCTGATGCCAACATAATCTACCCTAAAGCAAGGAAACAATTCTGAATTACAGCTGCTTCTAAGCAAACCAATGCATAGGAAATGTAATAGATGACTCTAAAGCTACTGCAAGACCGAGGCTAAATTTACTATGAGTCAGGGCTAGGAGTCTGCTGCAGGATCTGTCACAGACAGTTCCCAAGTAGGAAAGCTGTTAGTTGTTTGCATCTCTGCTAATCTTAGCTTCCCTCAAACCCCACTGCTATCTTCTCCAAAGGCTCCAAAATATGGGAAGAAGTGCAAATATGAAACAATTACTTAAAGTCTGGGGACTCAACAGGGGAACTTCACTGTACAGCCAAGAGACTGAAAGAGATGCTTCACTGGTGCTTGTCCTTCTCATTGACTGGGGAGGACTGATTCTGTAACCTTTCCTCAGAATAAGTACTACTAATCCATGTAAGCATTGCATTCCTAGAGCAGATGGGCACAGGACTTGTGCAGAATAGAGGGAGTACTGCTTACATCCCCTAGGAGTTGTCTGCTGGGCAATCCTACATTGAAGAGCATGAGATGCTGCTGCGTGAGCTAGAAGATCCCTTACAGACAGCAGCTGCCCTGGATGCATTGCAAGGGAGGAACTCTGCACCACCCTGGTTGCTCTCACGGAGCAAGTTCTGGGCTGTCACATCTCTACTGTCACCTGTGCAGTCAGGTCTCCCACTGCAGACTGAATGTAACAAAATGAAGAGCATGTCAAAGGAAGTTTGTTCATACTTTCCAGCAAGAGAAAACTAAGGTTTGAGAGCTGTCATCCACCTAGGTTTTACAACCCTTTGCAATGAAAAACCAGCCAATCCCAAGTGCAGTGAAAGCAATTGTGGGCAGCTACTACTTACAGAAGTTTTTCGATTTCTTTCTTCAGGAGTTTTCTTTCCATATTCTAGTTGTCATTGTAACATAAACAAAATGGATCTAGGAGAGAGAAAAGTGCATCCTACAAAGTATCTCTGTCAGTGATTCTCTTAATCAAGTAAACAAGTAAAGAGAGTGAGGACACTTGGAGACTGCCTTCAAATATATAGCCAAAACCATTTCCAAGGTAGGATTAAAATAGGAGCTGAGAAAAATTTAATCAAAAAAGAAGACAATGTGCACAGTACTGAAAGTGAGAGTGAAGAGTTTGGTAATGGGAAATGGACAGAATAAGCTCATTTAAGATGAGCATCAGCTTGCAGCTTGCTTGCATCCCCATCAGTGATGTATATTCTCTCATATAATGCAATCTCTTGACCTGCTGCCACCTCCAAGTTTTTTAGCAATGGCTTCCTCTCCCTACTGCCTGTCTATTAATAGATTAATCTATGTGATAGGAAGAGGGGATGGATTGGGAAGAAGACAGGATGTAAGAGATGAAGTTACAGCAAAGAGAGAAGCCAGCACCTGGCCCACTAATTTATTGTAACAACAAAATGCATGCTCTACTCCTCTGTTCCATTAACAACTGTTAATGAATATCATCCCCCTATTCTCTCTCTCATAAATGTACAGAAGAAATCATGCTCTACCTGTGTCAACTCTTGCAACAGGCCTCAGGATCTGGGTTTGGAGCCTCTCTGACTTCAGGTATTTATGAAGAGGAATTCCCTCTTGATGTTGCTGTTCCTTTCTTGCCTCTGCCTCTCAGTTTGTGTGCCAGGGAAATTAGGCTATGGCTTTATGCAGGATGGCTGCTTTCTTATGTTGCTTAGAAACAATGCTGCCGAGCTGAGATAAATTAAAAGAAAAAAAAAGCAGCAAATCAAAACCACTACAGAGAAGAGGTTAAACCTTTAGCTTGTGTTATCAGTTTCAAGCTAGATGATACTAATACATTTCTAGGCATTGAGTTTCACTGCTGAGTGGCTGGTTGGAAACATAGCAGACTTGCTAACAAGGGAGGCAGAGACTATTCACTGGGTTTTCTGATGGATCTAATTACTAGTAAATGAACCTACCAACTTCTACTACTGTTTCAGCATTCTACCAAATGGAACAATGAAAAACTAGACCTGATACCTCCCCAGAGCCCATATAGGGTTCCGTTTGCAGTGTTTGTGGCATATAGCAAGTATCCTGGCTACTTGTTCTTTCATCAATGTTATGTTTTTGCTTACAGTATTGGGAGAAATTCTAACAGTCAAGAAATCCCAACATGCTGTTCTAAACCCTGCTGTCGTCTTTCCAATGGATGGACAGCACATCTTTCATGGGATTGCTGATGGTAGCCAATCTATCAGGATGGCTAGCAAGTCACTAAGTGGCTATGGGATTTTGTAGATTAGGAAGGTTTGTAGGCTGTATTTCTGAATGAATGAGCCATCCCTCTCCTTGGAAATGTACTTCTGTTATTAAATTACTTCCTAGTAAAAAACAGGAATGGGTTTATGAGACATGATTACAATGCTGCCTCTCCTTGTGATGGCCTAAGAAAACATAAAAGGAAATGTATTATCGTGAGACATTGATGTTCTCCAGGAAGAAATCTACTTGGCATTTATAGAATTTGTGCTGTGCTTTCTCTTCCTTATTTAATTTGCCTTTCTTATTTATTCTCTGGCAAAAGGAGCACCAAGCTTAGCACTTCCCCACCTTTCATTCCAGATGAGGGGCTTGTAATCAAGTTGGATTTGACTTCTGAGAGCATCCTCCTTGCAGGCATCACGGCAAACATGTCTCCAGTAGAGCTGCTGTTTGTTTGCCTGAGAAACACAGATCTACTGCCTGCCAGGCATAACTCCACCAGTTACACCCACCCAGGGCTTATCTGCTGCGATGGCCAGGCAAGAGGAAAAAGTGACCTTCACAAAGTGAACATAGCCACGCCAGGCCTGACACAAAGTCCTGCTAACCCAACCCCTCTCCTGTTATGTGGCAAAAGTGATACCCTGATGAAGAAAGGGACTTTCCTGAAACGAAAGTCCCTAGTCCTCGGGTGAGCTGACCCCTGCCATTTCCCCCAAAGCAAGAAATGCTTCTGTATCATTGCAAGGCGGGGGAGGCCGTTGTGTTTGTGCTCTTCTCTGTTAAAGATAAATAACATTCACTAGTGGATGCCTGGGGAAGAGATGGGGGAACTGTGCCAGCAGGCATCAGACTTTCTCAGTGCATTTCTCTGTTCTCCAATTCAGGACCTGCTTGAGCAAAATTGCTGTCTTGGCGGTTAATAGCTCTTGCTTGTTTTTAACTTCTACAAATTTGTTCAATCGCTTTCTGAATAAGTGACACTGAAATTTTGAGTAATGACATCTGCAATATCTCCTGGCAAAGATTTCCACTGTTTCAAAAGAGCTGTGTGGGGAAGGGTCTCTGGTTTTAAGAAGCCAACTGTTATATTAATTTGCTGACTGGTATGCTTAATAAACTTAGTAGAAAAAATTTAGGCCCCCAAACTGTGGAATTTGTCACACATGGAATATAGAATATGTCTTAGAGGATACTTACATCTTTTTCCCACACTCATAGCACTAGCATTCAATGGCAGTCTGTTTTCTTAGAGCAAGAAAAAAAGCTACAGGCAGGTCTGCGTGCCTGCAGAATTGTTACCCACTGCACATCTGATTTTTAAGATAGGTATGGAGGGTGTTTTGTCAATCTGCTACTTAATTAGGTTGGAATGAAAAAATATATTTAATAATTGCCATTATTTAATGATCATCAGCTAACGTATTAACAAATACCTCGTAAAATAGAAGTAGGATTTAGGACTCTTGCAGAGTGCTACCTTTGCCTGTGGCAGCAGGTATGATGTTCAGGTGTTAGAAAGATAAATTACTTGTCAGTAGAATTGCCTTGCTGAGGTTTAGAGCTTGAAAAGTTTCAATAACCTCAGCTGTAGAGGGACGTTCACAAAGTTTGAGGAGAAGGATGTACTAGTGATAGTGGAAGCAAAGAATGCAGAATTTACAAGCCACAAGGACATGTGGCAGAACTCCCAAGATAAGGAAGAAACTAAGAAAACCAACTCAGCAATCGTGCTAAGTCAGCCCCAAGTAGGTAGATGGTAATTCTGGCAAGGAGAGATTGCAACCACCAACTCATGAACTCACCAACTAAAAAGAAGAGAGACTGAGCACGTAGACTATAAGACTAGTTAGTCAGAGAACTATGTAATTTGTAGTCAATGAATATTAATGCCTTTGTTTACTAAAATATATGTATAGTGATAATTTTTGATAGTCATCATGCCGGCTTAGTGGATTTGACACCCAACACTCCTTTCTGTGCAGAACTGTACGAAAATCAAATACCTCACCTCTCTGTGGGGATCAGCCTCTTGCGTACCAGGTAAAAGAACCCATTTTGGGACACCAGACATGTTTTCAGCAGCTTTATTCCCTTGGTACCTCCACTATAAATTGATTTTCAAAATATTTGGCTGCTTTTCCTGTATGTGTCATTTCCTTAAAATATTTAACATCATCACACCAGCACATGTAATGTCAGCTTCCTGAGGGCAAATTCAAGGGTGTCTGGAAAACAATGCATTAACTTGGACAATGCATTACACTTGAGGAGTAAAGTACGTAAGAAGAAAAGTAATTCTTTTCAATGATCACATTTCACTGTCTTTCTCCCAGGTGAAAACGGCAAACCCGAATTTTCGGGTGAGGTATGTCCTTCAGAAGAACCCTCGGCCTCTTCTGAGGCATTCCCGGAGCGGTTTAGCTCTGTGGGGCCGGGGCAGGTGGCGGCGGCAGCGCCTCGACGTTCGGCGCTTCCAGCATGGAGGACAGCAGATCCGCGGCGGCCGTGAGGGAGCACTTCGGGGCCGCATTTCGGGGCCGCATTCCCCGTGAGGGCGGGGAGCAGACCCAGCCCCGCCGATCCCGGCGCAGGCGCAGAGAAGGGGCCGCTCCCCGCCGCCGTCCCGCGGGGCGGAGCGAGGGGCGGGCCGCCCGCCGGCCGCGGCATTCGAAAGTCGCTTGGCGGGCAGGGCTTCCTCCTCCTCCTCTTCCTCCTCCTCCGGCGGGGTCCGCGCGGGGCCGTGCCGGGCCGCGGCGCCGCTTCTCGGGGCAAGTGCGAGCTTTGGCCCGTAAGGGCTTGCGGAAGGGAAATACGGGTGCTGACCCTGCTCGGTGTCGCTCTCTTCAGCGATGGCAGCGTGGGAGGCCGCCGAAATGTCCTTCTTCGGTCTGAGCGGCGTGAGAGAGCGGATGCGGGAGAAGAAAAAGGGTGTCTTGAGGACTGCGAAGTTGAATGCCTCGCTTGCATCAAAAATCAAAACGAAAATCATCAGTGAGTGTATTTTGCGTTGCGGTGTGTACGTATGCTGGCTGCTATGTCAGCCTTTGGCCTTTGGCCGTGGCATCGGGAGTGGGCAGCAGTCCCTTACCAGAGCTCATGTGCTGCTTCTCAGCTGCCTCTGTGCCCGGGGCTTTCTAGTGAATTCAGTGCTCTGCTGATGAGTGTCAAGCGCCACTCAAGGCGCCCAAAGGTGTCTGAAGTATTTTAGTGTATATGCAATCCTGTGCAGAAGCTAGCCCAACTGACTTGTTTTTATGGGGGAAATAATGCAAAGATAGGATAGGAGATAATTTGGATTACCATGAAAAACTCCAGTATTTCCATTACCTGTATTGAATTGTTTTGAAATTGGGAAACAGGGGTCCAAATCTACTCACGGGCAACTGTAGAGGAAAATAGGTTTTTGTCCCATTTTTTGGATGGTGATGAGGACTTATCTGTAGGTGACTTGATCAAAGCAAGGAGCATGTATTTTTAAACCCAGCACTTGAACCATGCCATCATTCATTAGGAACTGAAGCAGTAGCTTGCTGCCTGAGCGTGACCCACTGAGGGTGGAGAGCGTATCTGAAGTGTTGCATGTTATGGAAATTTTTTCCCGCTGTTTTCTCTGGAGACTTCTGACGGTGGAAGGAAGGATACTGCTGATTTTGTGAGGGGGCTTTTGAGTTGTAGAGCTCTGAATCTGAGGAAGGCTGGTCTGGGAAGAGAAAGAATTATGATGAGGGGAGCAGTATGGATGAGACCTTGGATGCTGATGGTGTGTGATACTGCTCTGTCTCTCACAGACAACTCCTCCACTATGAAAGTCTCCCTAAAGCAGAACAATAAAGCATTGGCTCTGGCCCTCAATGCAGAGAAAGCCAATGCCCAGCGGCTCACCCAGGAGAAGACCATCTTACAGAAGGAGGTGAAGCAGTGCCACTTCCAGAACGCTGTGCTGCGGCACAGGCTCTCCTTCCTGGTATGGCACTAACAGTGTGGCTGGCATGGGGAGGGGTGGTAGGCAAGGTGTGCAGCACTAGCATCTCAACCGTGGGAGGTTTGAGCTGTTGCTGAATGTCTGAATTCTCGACATATGGAAAAGGTCACCATTCGTTTGCTTATTTTTGTTTCCAAGCTGTGTTCTCCCCAGAACATTGCCTTGCTCTGGCTACTAGTATCCTCGTTAGAAGAAATGTTTTGATTTAATGTCTTTATGGCTTCTCTCTCTTTATTACGTCAACACAGAACAATATGTTGAAAAAAATGGACAATCTTATGGCTGCAGTTAAGACGGCCGAGCTGTCTGAGGTAAACCATGGGAAATGTGAGCACACTGCTCTGGGAAGGGGGCTGTGGTTTTCTCTCTTTTGCTTTGTGTTGCCTACTCACTTCAGTGTTGGATGCTTCACCTGTTTTTCTTTGCTTGCTTGAATTGTGCTGGCTACAACCTTCTTTTTAGCTTGATGTTAAGTATTTCCAGAGTAAGTTTTTCTGTTGGAAGAGCTACAGTTTTAAACTGTTTTCCTCTGGATTATTTGCTGTATTGGCCAGTAGGCTCTTCTGTTCTGACAGGTTGTGACTTCTTTTCAATTTCTTTTTTAAAGTATTGCCATGGCAACCTGGGGTAGGGAATAGGACAATTTCCCTGTGTCCTGTCTCATGGGTGGATGGGAAAATATTCCTGCTTCCTAGTCTCAGATTATCTGAACTGGTTTAACTTCATCTTTAGGCTGTGGAGACACAATCTGATTCTGCTGCAATTTATTCCATAGTTTATTCCGTAACATGAGAGGGTTGCTGGCAGTACTTTACATACTTTCCAGAGAAACTGAGCTTCTGCTGTTTCTGTGCAGGAGGCTGCATGAGGGATTTCAAGAACTTTAAATCACTCTTCTATTTCTCTTCTTTCCAGTTCCATACAAATTCTGCATCCTTGTCTAGTGGCCGGAAGAGCAGCATGACTGAAGATAGCTGGGCTGATGATATTGCAGATGGTCAGCTTCTGAGGTGGGCTTTAAAATTATACCACCAAGCTTGTCCTGAATTTCTATATGCTAAACTTCTTGTGTTTTATGTGTGTGCCCAGCTGCCAGTTTTACATGAGATGTCTTCTCTGAACCACCACTATTTGATGCTTTCCTTTATTCTGTCTTTTTATTGCCACTCCTTGTCTTGTTTGTCCTAATGCTGAGTTTGTGCAAAAACTGGTCTTTTTACCTCCTTTCTTTGAGACTGTGTTACTTTTAGGCAGTTTTCTCTTTGTAGCTGGTGAGCACGGCAAGATGTGCTTGAGTGAGTGAGTGCCATAGCTGGCTACTTTGATGTTTGTTACATAAAAATGCTTAATAGTCACCTGCTTGTATGATGTAAGCTTGCATTCTGGAAAGATGGTCAGAGCAGGATCTCTTAAAGTATATTTGAAGTCCTGTTTCTCCTCTGTCTAACTTTGAAGACAGGGCAGTCCTTGGAGCTGCCCACATGTGGCCTGTAGTTAGTCTGCTGGATTCTGGGGCCTGTCATGTATGTGAAACATGATGCATTGCTCTTATTCCTCCTCACCAGGGTTACACAGATACCGATGAGAGTGCCCATTTCCAAGCAAGGTGGCAACTCCACAGCAGTACAAACATCTTCAGGACAACTTCAGAGACCTGCTTCTAATGAGCCCCTGACAATTGTGCCTGTTGCCTCCAAAGATATTTTGCCACCACAGCACAATGAGAAGTCTCAGTTCCACCAGGAAGAGAATGGCAAGAAGGTGACTGAAGCAAAAGCAACAGAGGAGACTCTTCATGACTCTCGCATCTTTGGAGGTAAATTTGCATCTCTTGCTGTTCTTCTGGTATGACTTTGTGTCTGTGCTCAGAAATGCATGAGTGCCATAGCTCCAGTTAGCTCTCAACCACAACTCCAGTAGCTCCTAATGTCTGATAGGAACTGTATGCTCCACTGGGGCTGTTATTGCCAGAGTTATGTATATCCCAGAACTAGAGTCTTCAGAGGGGTAAGTGGCACGTTTGCAGTAGCTCAAGCTTGCAAATCAGGCTTTTTGAGTAATAGGCACTGAGCTTACATAAGATTTTCAGAAATGTGTGAAGGTGCAGAATCTAAGTGCACAACTGTTTCTTGTGGATTTGGCATATAAATTATAACTCTTAGACAGATCATGAGTGTTCCTAAGTATTACAGCTGGTTAAGGGGTCTTGCTTTGGGCTCCCCTTTTGTTCAGAGGGAAGCCAGCTGAGCAATTCTGGTACACAGTAAGTTTGAGGAGTCCCTGTTGAGACAAAATCATGCTTTCTCTATGCTCTGGATTTGTGGCAGTGTATGGAGCAAGGCTTTTAGTTGTATGGGGAAAGATGGCATTTGCCTGCTGCATTTCTCAGCCTAAGAAATTATTTTTTTCTTTCCAGCAGAGGTGGTGTGCACTGCTGAACAAAATACCAACAATCTGCCAGCACTTGCCTGGGAAAGTCATATTCTTTCATATGAGGCTGATGAGATGGTAAAACATTTCTTTGATCGTCTCTCACAAGGGCATATTACTCAGAGGAGAAAGCGTTCCACCCTGTTTGCTACAAGCACTCCATCTTCTGCTCTGGGTATCTCCCCATATGTCAGTTCCACTCAGGCAGCTTGTGGTAGTACTGCCCAGGACAACAGCAGCTCCAGCAAGAACAACACACAGCAACAGCTGAGATCTCCCAGCCCCCTGACTTCGCCTGCTCAAACTGCTGTTATTTCTCAGAGAAACTCTGTGGGTAAAGAGACCTTCTGTGAGCAGCCACAGACGAAAGAAACGAGGTGTGGTGTTGAAACGGACCCCAGCTATAGCCAAGTCCCTGAGTTTGTTCCTGTAAAGGTTAAAAGCAAAGGTAACTCTAAAACTGGAGAGAAAAAGACTGTTAAAAAAGCAAGAACGGGAAAAAAGAAAACAACTGCAATCCAAAACAATGCAGAAAGTAGTCCTGATAGATCTCAAGGTGAAGAGTGTGCTCAAAATGCAAGAAGCTTCTTCAGCCAAAAGTTGCAACATGTTCTAGTGAGACTGAAGTCTGTGAGATGGGGCAGAAGGTGTGTGTGGGGGCTTTTGCCAGGAAGAACAGAGACTGTGGTGTGGAGCACCATTCCCACTCTCCTGATGAAGTCCAAGACTTTGGAAGTACATATGAGGTGAATCCAGCACAGCTGCAGAGTCTTGGAAGTGTAGACTTAATGCAACAGGTTAAGAAGGGACCTACCTTTGAGGTGCAAAATACGGAGAGCTTATTAAAACCCCCAGTTCATACCTTCTCAAGTCATGAAGGTGATTCCAGTCTACAAAATTCTACAAAATTCTCAAGTGTGAGCAGAAAGAGCATCAGACAGAAAGCCAACAGAAAAACTAGAGTAATTGGGCAAAGGGATGATTCTGATGAGGAGTATCTGCCAAACAGTGTGATAATACGAGAGGCCAAAGCTGAAGAACAGCCTAAAAGAAGAAGCCAAACAAGCAGGAAGAATACTGTCAGGAAAAGCAATTGTGATCAGAGAAATGAAGTTCATGTTTTTAGGCCCTGGATAGATGTTCAAGGAGTAGCTAATGAGAGCACAAAAGACTTGCCAGGTAATCTTAAACAGCGCAGGGAAACTTATATTGTCCATCCTTTGGATCTTGCAGGAAACTTGGGTTGTTTCCAGACAGAATTTGGAGGGGGTGAAAATGTACCTCCCAGGTCTGTTCCTGGGAGCAAAGCGAGCAAAATCCCCAGAGCTGCTAAGAGCAATCAAAAGAACAATAAAAAACAGACAGAGGACCTTCAAGAAAAAGGGCAAGGTGAAGTTGACAACAACATGAATGCTTTGAAAAAGGAAGCCTCTTGCAAACCCAAGCCTCAGAGGAAAAGGAGCAGCTCTCGACCTCCAGAGACTGATTCCCTGGCCAGAAAAAGTGATGGTGCCAAGGTTCTCATTGGAAGTTCCACAGAACTTGCATCCAAGCAAACTGTCCTGATGGGGAAGTTTTCCTGCATTACACATCAGCTGTCTGAGCCAGATACTTTCCTGGAGGAGCAGCTACCTGAGACATCACTTGCAGATAGTCTTACAGACCTTTCACACAGTCTTGAATCCTCCCATGTGACCAGTTCTGCAGTTTTGCCTGTCAGCTCCAGACTTACAGAAGTACCAGTTTCCAAGAGCTCAAGTACTGAGGGCAAGAGAATGCCAGCAAAATCCCCTGTTTGGTCAAAAAATTCCCTGATATTTAAAGAAAAGACTGCAGAGGAAATACCTGGGGAAAGAAACCAAGTCCAGTCAAGTTCTTGGAGCTCATCTTCACAGCAACCTGGTAGGTGGTAAGCTGGGGAAGGTACCTCCGTTTGGAGATAAGGGCAAAAAAATCTGTGCAGCAAGTGCTTATATTTTCCTTCCTCTCCTCTCTTATTTCAGAGTTAAAGATCCGTCTCCAGTATACCATTTATGCTTCCACTTGTGCTGGCCAGTCATTTCTGTGGCTGCATTTGCTTCTAGTTTATCAGCATTCCTATAAGAATTTCTGTCCACTTGTCCATGTGTAGATATTAGGACAAGACTGGCAGCAGGTGCTGAGTCTTCCTTTACCACTCTTGTTATCTTTAGGGCATGCCTATTAATTTAGAAAATCAAGTACTCAAGCAGTTGAAAAGTCTCATTTGATGCTGATCCTGCCTATTAGAGTCAGTCAGTATTATTGGGGCACAAAATATCAAGAAGATGGCAAATTTTTGGTCTAGAATGGTTAGTGCTGCAGGGTGTCAGACTTCATACCTCAAGGTGATATCTTCACTGGAAATTAATCAGGAGACAACCTGAATTATTTTGGTTGTGGGTTTTTTTGTTTGCTTTTTAAAATGATTTGGAGGGTGTATCTCTGGGCTAGTAATACAATAGTTAAGTTGATCCTTTTGGGGAGTTTGCTGTTAATGGATGCTCTGTAAAGAGAGTAGTTTTATAGGGTTTTTCCTTTCTGTAGCTGTTGACAAACAGGCCTGTTACAACTGGAGTGGGCTGTACTTTGTAGAGAGGGAGGAAGTTTGTTCTCCTGCCCTTCTCCTTTTGGCTGACTGCCTTTGGAAAGGTGCAGTGATCACAATGGTCCTGTGTCTTGCTGAAGTCAGTAGGTTGCTTGTAGGTTGTTTGTGTGCCATAAGCTTGCTGTCTCCTCCATGCTGTAAGCTCCTGGGCATTACAGCTATCAAATACAGTTTTTGTATCATTTTTCTGCTACACCAGGGCCCATGATACTATCAGTATTAGTGATCTGTGATTAGTGATTTTTTCGCTGAGGGACCTAATTTGATTTATGAGCTGACTTTTGAGGAGCAGGGCTGGTATTTTTGTGTTAAAATGGTCTCCTGGGTTTAGAGGGAATATGATTGGATTCTGGATCGTGCATGTTCAGAGAAACCTGGTAATGCAGCTCTTTCTATTTGACAGCTGTTATTTCTTAGGATATCTGGGAATGATTTGGAATCACTTTGATAAAACCATGTGAATGTCTCCCTTTGCAGATATCAGGCCACTACGGGACTTGAACGATGCCAGGGTTCTGTCTCACTCCAGCTCGGAGGAAGCGTCAGGGCGCTCATCCAGACGGAAACGGAAGCCAACCTGCTACAAAGAGCCATTAATCAATAGGTTGGGCTTTAAACTATTCCTTCCAAAGACTGTTCCCATGCTGCAACTCCTGCTCTGCTCTCATATACTCCCTCTCCCGGGCTGGACCCTCTGTTGCTTTGTTTAAAGTTCTTCTTACCCTTTGTGTTCTGTGACCCTCCTCTTCTACCACTGTGTGGTTATGCCAAAGTCTGCATCAGCACACATGGATGTTTAGGCTTCTGGTGACAAGCTACCAAAGATGATATTTTACTTGTTGAAATGAGCACATCTCTTGGCAGACTGCGTCTGTGGTACTCCAGTGCTAATGAGGCAGTAGCATGAGGATGAAATACAAGCTAAATAAAGATAGTTCACCAAAAGCCCTGATTTCATTTACATTCTGTGATGACTAAGATTTTACACACCAAAGTAATACTTTCCTCCTGAGAGCAGGCTTTATATATATTCACTAGCAGCTATGATACCCAAACAAATAGCTGCATCTTTTCCCTAAGAAACTGTAGATTCGGTACATCCAATGGCTATTGCACAGAATCATGTACTCCTAAAATGACAACTTTGTTGTTAGGTTACTGGGTATGTTTTTCGCTGCAAAGTGTCCCAGTTTGACCTTTCCGTGAATAGCTGGTTATATTGTGCCAGAAGGTATTCTGTACTGGACAAGAAACAAACTGTACCTCTTAATCATCTTATGGGGAAGCACTACACTAAAATCAGAAACTTTAGGGACAAAAGTCATACATGTATTCAAGGAATACTTGATATTTCAATGTAACCCTTTTGGTTCTGCAGGAAACTGAGGCAGGGTGACCCATTTACAGACACCGAGTTCCTCCACTCTCCTATCTACAAAAGAAACAAGAAGCCTGTCAAAGCTGAGGGAATGACCAAGAAGATGAAAGAGAACGAAGAATGGCTTCCTGAAGGATGTCCCAGTGCCAAGGCAGGCAAGTTTGTAACAACAGAAAGGAGTCAGGATTAGAGCAGTGGTTGAAAGGCAGCCCCCAAGCTCCTAGAAGCTTGTGTGTCCACAAGGCTACAACTTTGAACACAGAGGCCCAAGCAAAGATGGAGGTGGCTGACCAGGCAGCTGAACTATTCCAACTAAGGCAACCCAAGGACCAATTTGACAAATCGAGCCTTGTACCATGGATTTCTTCTATTTTCAAATCTTTGGGACTCATGGAGTGGGGAAAGTGGTTGACACAAATTGATGGGTGTGTTTTAATGATGGGCATGGCCCTTATGTGCTGTATGATTAGCCGCTCGCTATCTTCAGCTTCCTTCCTGTTCTCTCCCCCCGTCTGCCATGTAAAGCCCTCTGCAGCAAAAGATGAGCCCTATACCAACCAACGTTAAGGAATATTTGAAACACAGGGTGCTTAGGACCACACCTAAGCATGTTTTGTCTCAAACATTCTGAGTATTGCTACAGGAGAGGTGATTGGAGGAGAGGGTCCTGTGGGACAGAGCTGTTTAAAAACATCTCCCCTTTTCCTATCACCCCTTGCCCTTGTTAAAAAGGATCCCCTTCAGCCTTCTTGAAGCCGCTTGAGGTACTGGAAGGTGCGATAAGGTCTCCCTGGCACCTTCTGTTTTCCAGGCTGAACAACCCCAACTCACTAAGTCAGTCTTCACAGGAGAGGTATTTCAGCTCTCTGATCATCTTTGTGTCCCCCCTCTGGCTTCCTCCAACAGGTCCATATCCCTCTTAAGCTGGGAATCACAGAGCTGGACACAATCCAGGTGGGGTCAGTTGTGTTTCAGGAAATCCTGTACTCTTCCATTGCAGACTGAGCACCCAGTGGCTTCCAGCACTTGCTTTTTTTAGGGTCTGCTGGTGTAACTTTGGAAGTTATTGATTCTAAATGTTTGAGACAGTGGTGGGGAAAAGAAGGGATCAGACTGGTAGGAAAAGGGAAGGAAATGTGCCTGTCTGGAAGCAGGAAAAGTGTTTCCTCTTTGTGGCAGAGCAGGGAGAGGGCTGCTCTTTTCTTCTGACCATACTTACTGCTTCCCCTTAGCACCTCAGCAACAGCCATCAGTTCATGAGGACAGGCTGAGTCCTCCAGAAGATGGAAACTTCATTAGTAGAGGGAAAACAGTGTCATCTGCAGTCAGGTAAATGCTACTACACAGCTTACATTTAAGCTGTACTGTTAAGTTATTAAAACTAGGAAACAAAAAAACCCAAGATTTCAAAATGCCCTCTTATTTATTTGTTCAGTTTTCTGGAAGTTACCAAGCTTTCTCTGGTACTCTGTAACTCAGGAAGCCAAGTGGGAGCTAGTATATAACAGGGAATTTGTTATAGGTGCTATTGTATTAGAACGTGCCTGCGTTGACCCACTGATGTCAGAAGCCAGGCAAGAACATAGCTCTCCAGCTGTTCCCAGTAATTGTTTTCATTGCCTCTAATGGGTCAGAAATGGGACTTTTTCCAGCTGCACTTACGTGCTTGTGCTAATAACAGAATGGTAGACTGTATTAATTCACATCGAAAGTACAGAGACAGCTGCTAGCAGTTGCAGAGCTGTGCTTCAAACACATGGTAATACCAGCTCCTAGAGTCTAACATTGGTACCTCTATCCTAATCACCACCTATAGCAGCCAGCTGGAGGGGGAGAGTTTCTTCATGTCTAACCAGTTTCTGTTTTGCTGAGTGATGATGTATCAGTTTGTATTACTCCTCAAATAAAATTTCAATGCAAGTGGTAGCCTTGAATTCTTGTACACTACCTGGTGCTTACCATGACACTACATGTCACAGCTTTCCCTGGGCCAGCATAAATTGCTGTGCTGATTCCTGTGCTGAAAGCTACTGGAATCTCTCTCTCAGGCAGTTTCCCCATATCTGCTACTCACACAAAGGAAGGAGACACAAAGAATGTTAGTTGGCTTTTATTTTAGTCTGAATTAAAAATATTCCTTAAAAAAAAAAGGACCAACACACAATCATGGATGGAGTAAGTTTTCACAGTCATGATCTGACTTGCTGTAAGACAGCAAGGGTAAGTTACAGCCCAGACAATTGGAGAAAAGTTTGCACCTTTATGAATTGTGAGGTGAGGGAAGAGGTTAACAGTTCCTATGCTTCACATCCAGTCAGAAGGAGCATAACTAAATGCATGGCCTGCATTTAGACACTGCAGCATGGCTTTGGTAGGCTCTTAGCCTATAAGGCTTGTTTCCAGCATTTACTAAGTGCTACTCAAATGCTACAGTCCTGACTGTAGCAATGGAACCAAATCCCTTTGTATCAGGACACTGTGCTCTGGTTGGCACTAAAAGATAAATTCAGGAGGACTGTGGTAGTGCTGGCATAGCCCTCTGAGCTCACTTACACTCACTGGGATGTACTGGAGAGAGGAGGACGGTATTAATTTCTAAGGTCTGCTGGACAGTTGATCAGAGCTGTGACACAAACTGGCTTTCAGACTGAGAGGAAGAGATAAACATAGATCATAGAGAGAAACCTCAGGTCTGCTGTGAACAAAATTAGGAATCCAGACCCATACCAAGCTTTTATCAAATTCATCTGCTTAGCAAAAGTAGGGCTTAGCCCAGCAGCTCAAAGGGTTTCAGAAAACATGATTTTCTAAAAATTTAAAAAGTGTCAATGTTCATTTTTATCTAGTGTTTCAAATGTTACACAACAAAGCACGATACACAGCCACTTATGCGAGCAATGACAGAAAATCCAGGTACATGTTTTCTCCAATATCCTAAAGTTCCCCTCAACTTTTGTAATTCTTTCTTTGATGGGGGCACTTGTATTTGTTCTACTTCCTTTAAAGTGTCTGGAGGAACTACTGCATTGCCTGCATCTACCAAGTACCCAAAAATTTTATTTCTTTACTTGGTCCTTGACGTTTTTCAGGCGGAATTTCAATTTCTGCTTCATGTAATGCTTCCCATTATTGCTGCTGCTTCTCCCACCTTTTCATGGGAATCTCCTTCAATTAGAGTATCATCTATATATTGGTACAGTTTCACATCTGGGGGGAGTGAGACTGTCTGTAAAAATTCAGCAAGATTGAGCAATCATGGGTGAATGTTTGTACCCTGGAGGGAGCCTATTAAAAAACTAAAACTGATGAGAGAACAAGTGCTAAAAAGCAGGAACAGGGAAAAAGAAAACAACTGCATTTCAAAACAATGCAGAGAATAGTCCTGATAGATCTCAAGGTGAAGAGTGTGCTCAAAATGCAAGAAGCTTCTTCAGCCAAAAGTTGCAACATGTTCTAGTGAGACTGAAGTCTGTGAGATGGGGCAGAGGGCATGGGAGGGGGCTTTTGCCAAGAAGGTGTGGAGCCACTGTGGTGTGGAGCACCATTCCCACTCTCCTGCTGGAGTCCAAGATCTTGAAGTACATATGTGGTGGATCCAGCACAGCTGCAAGGTCTTGAAAGTGTTGACTTAATGCAATAGGTTAAGAAGGGACCTATCTTTGAGATGCAAAGTATGGAGAGCTTGCTAAAACCCCCAGTTCATACCTTCTCAAGTCATGAAGTTCCTTCAGGTGATTCCGGTCTGCAAAATTCACTTTTCTTGAGGAAAGAGACCTCAAGTGCCTGTGCTTTGCAAGAGGACTCAAGTGTGAGCAGAAAGAGCATCAGATAGACAATCAAGAGAAAAACGAGTAACTGGGCAAGGAGGTGATTCTGATACGAAGTATCTGCCAGTGTGATAACCAGAGGGCCAAAGCTGAAGAACAGCCTAAAAGAAGCACAACAAAGCACAAGACAGTGCCACTTACACTCTGAGGTAAGTGGGAGACACTTAGTTAGGGGAGCTTGAGTAGAACCCATGCATTAAGCTTTGGGCAGAGAGGCCAGCTTCCGCTTCAAGTTTTCAGCAAGCTTGTCCAAGAACTCAAAGGTGTTCAGGTAATCAGAGCGGGTGACACTGATGGAGGGAAACAAAACAAGACAGACATTAGTTGTACAGACTCTCAAGTAATCAAAGCAGGAGAAGACTGTTCAGAGAACTCTTATGTTTTGCCTCTAAAACCAAAAGAGCTCTCCTACTCATCAGGCTGGGGGTTTTTTTGCCAAGAGGCTCCAGGGAAGAGGTAGCCAGGTGATATTTTTCAGTTATGTAGGTCTTCTTCATTTATTAGGATCTGGCCAACATAGCTAGACTGTCATTGAAAAAAAAAATCTTTGCAGTTCATTCTTTACTTTTTTTCCCCATTCATTAGGTGCAATAGCAGAGAGAGAGGAATCTGGACTAAGCTGCTTGGAGCAGGGAGTGTCTCATGTTCTGTCTGTACAGCACTGGGTACAGGTGAGTCCTGTGAGACGGACTCCTGTTCTTTACCATACTAAAATAACATTCCAGCACATGCTGTTCAGAACCACCATGTAAAACAGCCTTCTCTAAGCACAGCTGGTTATTTCATATACTTACTTAGGCAGGCCTTTGATGCAGGCAGCAAGGTCCTTTGTCATGAAGCCAGATTCAATGGTCTCAATGCAGACTTCTTCCAGGGCAACTGCAAAGTTCCTGAGGCTAGTGTTGTTGTCCAGCTTAGCTCTGTGAGCGAGGCCTCTTGTCCATGCGAAGATGGATGCTGAGAGAGAACACTAGGTTATTCTATCCTTCTAGAATTTTCTGAAAGTTGCTCTAAATCATCATGTGGAACAAGAATTGGATTTTTTAGTATCAGTAAAACTGAAAGCAGGCTGAAAAAAAAGATAAAAGATCTGGTGTGGGAAAGAGAACACTTATCTTCATCTAGGTATCCTTTGCCTTTTGTGCAACTCTAAAAAAAAGAAAAAGCAGACCTCAGAAACCAATCACTGCCTCCAGTAATCTCTCTATGCATGTCCTTTTATTTTCCTCCTGCCCAAATCAGAAGGAATGACAGGTGGTAGGACTCCGTAGTTACACAGAACGTTGTGACAGAAGGGTGCAGTCCTTTCCCTAACACTACATTATGCTCTGGTTTCTATGCAAATTTAGAGGATTCTTTCCCTCATGTCCCATTCCAAGTGCACTTACACTTTGAGTGTGTACATGGCTTGGGGCGTGGTTGGTTCTTCTGGGCCATCAGAAAGAGGAATAAAGTAAAAAACAACCAACCTAAACCTTAAGGCCTTGTGGCTATAAACCAATTGTATCCTGAAGAGTGAGTGCATAGCTCAAAGGCTACGTTAGGTCTAGCTTATTGCTCACACTCACTCCACTTCAGCCTGTTTTTTGCTTCAGGCTGTAGCTGTGTCTGTAGAGGCCCAGAGAAGCTGACTTAAGTCACAAGAGGGACTGTGGGGGTGTATTCTCTCGCCTCCCTCAGGCCACACTGTGATCTGAGAAATGCTTGTTAGGCCTTGGCCTTGACGTACCACACCTGGACTAAGCCCTCCTCAAGCTTATCAGAAACCCAAGACCTAGTGGTGTCTAAAGAGCACCTTTTTTTAATGAACAGCCTTGGAAAGGTGTTTTTCTTGCCTGAATAATATTTTTTTACTGAACTGTCAAAGAAAGTTGCTGACTTGAATTGCAGCCATGATGGAAAATTACTACCCACTCTCTTGCAACCCCATAAACAGTGATCCAAAGTGAGACTCGTCGAGCTCTTGATTATAAGGAGCTAATGCATACTACACCCTACTCTCTAACAACCCTTTAAACAGCAGCCCAAAGTGAGATCTTTTGGAGTTCTTGATTTCCAGAAGATACCCATGGAATCACAGAATAGTCTGAGTTGCAAGGGACACAGAAGGACCATCGAGTCCAACCCTTAGGTGCATGGTCCATATAGGGATTGAACGCACAACCCTGGTGTTATTAGCACCGTGCTCTGACCAACTGAGCTCATCTCAAGAGAAGGGGCTAATGTGTGTGCCTCAAACACTGGTAACTGGATGGCTGTGGAGCCAACCACGGACTGTTGGTATTGGCATGCCATGAGAAAAAACACGATTTGACTTGAGAAGAGGGGCCAGGTAGAGACAGGAGAGCACTCTTCCACGAGAAAGAACCACAACACGGTACAGTGCAGGCACAAGAAAGAGTGGCAGGAAGTGGGCACAGATTTTAGGGTGGGATTGAGACCAAAGACTCCCAAAGTCCTCTGGCCCATTTCCAGACAGGCCTGAAAGAATGGACTGCACTTGATGACTAATGTACATAGAAAGCAAGAAACCTGCCCAGAAAAAGGCATCCTCCCCGAAGTCCAGATGGTGTCCCCAGGGCCCTGGATGTCTCATCAGCCAGATCAATGCAGCTGGATTGCCACTTAACAGCTGGATCAGCACTGAAACCAGGACTGACATCCCCTCAGCTGGATCAATGCTGTAACCAGGACTGATGGTCTTTTTCTCTCTTTTTCCTCTTTTTCTTTCTTTAATTATCTCTTTTTTTCTCTCTTTTTCTCTTCTCCTTTCTTACTTTCTTTAATTCATCTTTCCCTCTTTAATTCCTCTCTTCCCTTTAACCCTGCCCCTTCATCCAAAACCCACTGCTATGTGCTTATATAGTAGGTCAGGGACTAACATAGCAATTTCCATGCCAAGTGTGTAATTTACTAATTTACTTTTTGATTGTTTGCAGGCCCTCTGAATTTTGTCTTTTCTTTTGACCAAGAAGCATTTAAGAATCTTAGGTGCTTCCTTCCCCTTAAGGGTCACCACAGTCTCTGGAAGAAAAATGCATTATGAACGGCAAGTTTCACCACTCAGTGGTGCAATTGTCTGCAGAAAGGGTGCAGATGTGTTACTCTAAACTTGTTCTTTCATGTGTAGAGATAATGAAGGGCAGTGAAAAGCAGCTCACCAATGGGGTTAGTGGAGGTTTCTTGGCCTTTCTGGTGCATGCGGTAGTGACGAGTAACCGTCCCGTGAGCAGCTTCTGCTTCAACAGTCTTGCCATCAGGACAGATCAGCACGCTGGTCATCATTCCCAGAGAGCCATAGCCTACACAATACAAGTTTTAAAAGCTCAGTGTCTCCTTTGGACAGCTCCCTCAAATTCCCCTTAATGTCCCCATCCTACAATCCCCCTACATCCTCCCACTGATGTGACAATCCCTGAACAGCAGGGCTGCAGTAGTGCTTCTGCAACTAACTGCCAAGTCCCTACACATCAAAATAACAGATCATCTGAACAAGAAGTGCTGCTGAACCACGAGACTTGGATATATAGACATTCTGCACCATTTCAAGAACATTAGTATTCTCACCTAATTCACTGGACAGGTTTCTACTGAAAAGCTACAGTAAGAGAACAGTAAGTGTTGGGCTGCTTGTCTTCCACACATGGTGATAAGAAATAAACCAACTTCTTATCAAGAGCATCTGCTCTTGTGAGAGGAACAGCAGCTCCTGATGTTGGACATTCACACCACTTCTAACCCTGTAGGTTTCAGAGATCTACATCTTTGAAAGCTGCTTTGTTTAGCAATCTAACACACATCCTTGTTCTGTGGGAGAGAGTTTAGTGGCATTACTTCAGAAAGAGCATATTACATAAAGCCACACATCTCATCCTGTGGAATTCTGCATCCATATTTGTTTTGGCAGCAGACACCTTGGTTATATAGGATTTAGATCAAGCATTACAAATATGTAAAGTTAAAGGTATCAATCTCTCTCTTTACACCTGACAGGTAGCTTTAGGTCCTGAAGGTTTTATTACTTATCTGCAGAGCACCTGCCCCACCACACTCAGCAGCAGTCAGCTTAACTCAAGCTGTCAGTGACAGAGAACCAGCTGTCTAGATAGTGTCCCTTGTAATAGAAAGCCTACCAGCTATCATGTTGGTAGGAACTCCCCTCCTGTAAATAAATACAACTACAGAGTCTACATTCAATAGATTTTCTTGTAAAGGCAAAATCAGAATTTTTTTGACTGCCTGATACCTCCATGACTGGCCACAGGTTTGAAATACAAGTTTTGAGACCCAACACCACCTCCTGGGCCATTCCATAAGATGTGACAGCAGGACACAAGAGACTACCCCTAAGCCTACTTCAGTGTGGCACAGGAAGCACCTCATACCTTGTGCAACAGAGTCAGACTGCACATCTCCATCGTAGTTCTTGCAGGCCCAGACAAAGCCTCCTTCAGATTTCAGGGCCTGAGCAACCATGTCATCAATGAGCCTGTGCTCATACCAGATCTTTTTGGCTTCAAACTGGGACTTGTATTCTCTGAAAAACAAAAAACAAAACATCTTGTCATATAAACAGGGATTGCACAGTTTGTGCACAGAGATAAGAGTAAAACAACAAAAAAATTGCATTCTCTTTACTCTTTTTTCCCTTGTCTGGCTATAGCAAGGCTGCTTCAGAGTCACAGAGGCACCCACAGAGAATCTGTGACTCTATTAGAAGAGATGGACACCACAGCCGCATTTAGCAGAGCTTTCAACGAGTACTGTGCCTTGCAGGACAAAGGGGACTGTGACAGAGATGCCCTAAAGTGTTGCTGAGTGTCTGAAAAAGCAACTCACAAGGCTGGAGGGGATGTTCCTGCTGCAGACTTACGCACTGCAGTAGGAAGTACACAACTAATTACCTGTCATAGATATCTTGGAAGATGTCTTTGAAGCGGCCATCGTATCTCTTCAGAATGGTGTTCTTGGTGCTCATGTAGAGGGGCCAGCCTTTAGACAGTGCCATTTGGAAGGAACTGTGGGCAAAATCCTTGATAGACTGGTCAAGATTGTACATTCCCATGGCTACACCACCACAGCCTATTAATGGAGGAAGAACAGAGACGAATCAACTAGATTTAGTTTTGATTAAGAATTTTCTTCTCCCCATAGCGTACTCTGGCAGGCAGGCAGGCTGATGCTCTCCCCACCTACCGCAATCTAGTTCTCAATTTAAGGCTGCTTCTTCCAGGAGCAGATTTGCTTTGCACTCTCAGCTCAAAGCTCCAGCGCTTCTGTGACACATGGATAGGAAGGTGGGTTTGTTTTACAGGTAAGTACCTCTTAATAATGTGATCTAATCTCTTTAAGAAGTTTTGTTCTAATCCAGCCTAAGCAGCAAAACTGTGACAGAAGCCAGTGTACTTGAACTCCTACTAGTCATTAAAGTAATACAGTCTTTTTCTATCAAAGCAGCAGGCAGCAGTTTGGAGCAGGAGGTCTCAGTCAAAGCCAGAAATGGATCTGCTCACACCTTAAATGCTTTGCACCTTCAGAACTAACTCCAGCAGTCAAGGACTGCTTTGCCTAGCTCAGGTAAACAAGACTCCACATGAATTCCTGCATTTTTTTCAGCACGTGTGGCCTACCCTGCAGCTTTGATCCACCTGCTCAGGCTCACTTCTAGCAAGTTGTGGGAAGAATGTGCCAGTCATGTGGGTGCTCAGGCAAGTCCTGAGAAGGCTCTGAGGAACTATTAACATTCACATGACTTAGATTGTGTAAGGCAGATGTGTTAGAAGCACAAATGGAAGTGTGCTGAACTTGCAGCCCAGCTCACCTGGAAGAAAGCAGCACTCAGATCATGGAAGAGGATGATTGTGGGTAAAAGTAGGGTCTAGAGCTTCATGAGAAAGCTTTGTCATTTTCAGAGCACAGCTCTGTGTTTCTAGTGAAAAGAAGATAACCATGTACTTAATTTTAAACAAATCCCTACCACCATCTATCTAGTTTTTGTACAGTGCCAATATCAGGCATCTTTGCTCTTGAAACACCCCAGAGTTTTTAAATACCTTTCCTAATATCCATTTGTCCTTACCTCCAGATGGTTGTACTATATGGACATACATGCAAAATGAAAAGGGGAAGCCAGAGGAGGTTTATCGGCTTGCCAAGATAGCAGTATCATTTAAAGTTGGTACTGGCAGAGAATGAAATTCCTGTTGTTACCAGTGAAAATACATGTTGTCCCTGTACCTTCCCTACAGAGTCAAGGACAGTACAGTGTGATCAGCTACAGACACTGTGTCCTTAGAAGCCATGATTTCATGGTTGCTGGATGATAGCTATTAAGTTTTATTCAAATAGCTGTTTTCATACATGTAAAAAAAGATCCTAATTGCAATCATACAATCTTACTGCCTACTAAAAATCTCTTGATTCAGTGTCAAGGTTGAACATACTAGTACAGCAAAAAGATAAGCTTCCTTTAATCATTTGGGAGATATGCTGGTACAACAGTTATGTGTGGGGAGGGCAATTCCCCAGAGCAACAGCAGTAATCTGCCATCTTTGCACTTCCCTGCCCTCTGCTCGCTGATGCAATGCAGAGCAGCAAATCAGATTGGCAGCCAGATGGCCACACATGTCCACCACAGGCTCACCAGTCACCTATCAAATGAAGACAGATTAGGACTGGCAGCGAAGCGGGTGAAGTCCAGATGAAAGGCTATGCAACAAGAGATGGTAGAGATTTAGGCTCTTATGAGCAAGCATGCCAGAGAAATCAAGTATTACAAAAGAGGGTCATATGTCAATCTTAGTATCTGTTTGCCAAACCAACTGCACACAAACAAGGATGCCGTGGTTTACACGGTTTCATTTTTTTTGTAGCTAAAACCAAAACACTGCACACTCACACAGATTACCATAAGACTTAAAATCCTGAACCTTTTGAGCAATGATAGACGAGAGAGATAACTTGTATGATGTTTTCCTGAATCTTGCCCCTAGAGGAAACAGCCTGAGTTCTGGCAACATGTGTGTAACTGCTTCCATGCAACAAAGCCCAGCAATGTGAGGACTCCTCCTGTGCTCAGCAATGTCTGCAACCAGCACAGCAACAGGGATAGGAGGGACATCAAAACCTTTGGGACTGCATCTGTTAAAACAGTTACAGCCTACACAGTCAGGAGCATCCTTGTGAAATCCTGTTTCCACCTTACAGAGTAAGTGTTAACTCTCATTTCTATTGAGCAAATAAAAAGACTGCTTTATAAAGGAGAGCAAAAACTGCAAAGCTGTGCAGAGATCAGTAAGACAAACTAAAACCAGAAAGAATTACCCATGAATTGTTCTCAAATACATCTCCTCTTAGGTCAAACCTTGTTTACATAGCAAGTTTGCCTCTGGTCAGAGAGAAAAACATATATGCTGCTACCAGAGTTGTCATGTAAGGAGCATGACAGGTGGCCAGTCTAATATGATCGTGTGCTTGATGTGCCTCTTTGATGCCAGGAAGACTTCAAGGAACTTTCAGTACTTGAGAAATAAATGAAGGCGGCCCTAACTTTCTCCCCCACTCTACCTCAAAGTCATATTTTACCATCAAACGGATCTGACTGATAAGGCTGAATTAAATCCAAAATATCAGTTTTAATCACTAATTACAGAAAATACCTACTTTCAAAGTTATGGACCAGATATGTGACTGGTTTGCCTCCATCTTTGGGAGTGTAGGTCATCTCTACTTTTCCAGGCCCAGGTACCACAAAATCAGTTGCTCTGTACTGTTAAAAAAAAATTATAATGATTTTATCTATCAGGAAGAGACAACCATAAAAGACAGCCCTCATTTGGGATGGCAGGGTACAGAAAAGCAGTTGCACTAAAAACCTCATTAAGTAAACTTTTTATTCAGCCACATGGCCATTGGATTATTTTACTAGAGATTAGAAAGACAAGAGTCATAGAATCACTTAGGTTGGAAAAGACTATTAAGATCATCAAGTCCAACAGTTAACCCAGCACTGCCAAGTGCACCACTAAATTGTGTCCTTAAATAGTCAAGAGTCTGCCTGTTTCAGAAGCCATCTTCCCCTTTAGGGGAAAAAGCTCACAGATTCTTGGGCCCCATCAATTGGCAGACTATGTACTTTTGCAGATGCACTGAAGTTTTAAAGTGCAGAGTATTTAGGCTGTTATGTAGTTGGTGGGTAGAAAGGCTCCTCTCCCTGCCTCAAAAAAGCCATTCATATTACAACTGCTGATCTCATAAGTAACAGGGAATCATACATCATACAAGATGACATTTGAAAGGCCAACCTGTAGTAAGAGTCTTTGAAGCTAAAAACTTGAAGTATTTAAATGATGTCTCATCTTCCCAATTGTCCTGAACAGTACTATTTAAGGTTACATTTCCTTGAAATTTGTTATTCTTTTTCATGTAGTTTCCCTCCTATCAAGGGAATCTGGTCCCTGAGCTCTTCTGAAATTGAAGTGTCTCGCCCCTATGTCCTTTGTATGTTCCTATATTGTTCCTTTCACTTTAATCTCATACTCTGGCAGGGTTTCAATCCTTCCCCTTTAATCCACTATTTGCTATTATTATTTTGACCTTCTCAATTGTTCACAGCCTTTAAGGATGTTGAATCCCATGCTTTTCTAGTGTCAGGGTTCTGCAATTATTTTCCTCTTGAAAATTTATTATTTTACCTTCCTATCCCAGATAATCTAATGACTTGCCCTCAGTTTGTAGGTTCAGCCATCTATTTAAGCACTTGGCTCTTCTAGAAGACTTTTCTTTCGCCATGTTTGGTTGCTTTACAGCATATGATTGCCCATGGAGAACAGTATGACTGATTATTGTCTTCCAGGCTACCTAAAGGGCACAACACTGAGAACCATTCCAGGGCCTTCCACAGCCTTGTACTGCCACTGTCAGGAGAGCTCTGATAAAAGATGTTTCCCTACTTCTGTACCACAGCCTGATATGCCCAGTGCAGATACCAAATCTGCAGGTGTGCTGTGCAAGTTTAAGCAGCAGATCACAGTAAAAAAAAAAAAAAGAACAAAACCACACCCCCATACAGAAGGCAATTCTGCCCACTTCTAGAAATCACTCACTTGTACCCATTTTTGCTGTGAGCGACATTCGTCACCAGAAAGTCCTGAAAAGTAAGAAGGTGGGCAGTGTAAAGGATATTTGCTAAAGATGTTCTCATGTAGGGAGGAGGGTTCTAGAGAGGTGAAGAACAATAACTTAGCAGAGTTAAGTGTCTAAGTACAGGCCTATGTAATACAAGCACAGGCCTCTGAATGCTGTTTATACAGTGACACTGTTCAAGGAAGAGAGGCATGAACCAGGCTCTCCCACACTTGCCAGGTGCAGTACAAAGTGCTAGCAAGTATGTACTCCCAGGTGCAATGCAAGGGACAGAGCAGGAGCACAGGGCTGTCTAAGTGTTTGAAGCTCTATACCAGTCAGGAATAAGCCTGTTAAGACAAAAAGAGAGGCAAACATTGAAGCGACTCACTTGATCCCCATAAGCGTGACGGCCAATGACAATGGGTTTCACCCATCCAGACACCAGGCGGGGAATGTTCTTGCAGATAATAGCCTCCCTGAAGACAGTGCCACCTAGGATGTTTCTAATTGTGCCATTGGGAGACTTCCACATCTGCTTCAACTTGAACTCCTCCACTCTCTTCTCATCAGGAGTGATGGTTGCACACTTTATGCCAACGTTGTATTTCTTTATGGCTTCAGCAGCTTCCACGGTTACTTTATCATTTGTAGCATCACGATGCTCAATGCCCAAGTCATAGCTGTAACAAACCCACAAACATGGTCAGGACTGCCCAGGACATTCGTTCGTGTTCAACAGGAATGAAACAAGACCCCATATGTGCTTGTGAGTGTAGTTCCAGCATTCTGCAACAACTGAAGTTATCCCTCTGCCAGTGCAAATGCTGCTGGACTGGAAGAAAACAGACTTATACAGTGACATTTCTCCTGTTAGTGGAGGTTGGTAGGAGTTTGGAGAAAGGAGAACTTCAGTTTATGGCTGAGGTTTTCTGCCACCATGGGACAGTATCTCCTCTGCCTTGCCTCTTGAGCTTCCTGCAATGGCAGCTTTCAGTTGAGGATTCTAATTGCATGGAGCAGAAAAATACCCAGATGAATATGAGCCTTTATTTCAAACCTCTTGTGCTGAGGGCTCTGGCTTCCTTCATGTACCAAGCACATGAAGCTACACTAGGTTTAAAAACTGCTTTGACAATGGACCCACAATCCTGCTCTGGCAGCAGAACTGCCAATATTCCCCTCAAACACCAGAGGAAGGTCATTTCCATACTCACCATTTTAATAGCTTTTGGAGAACAATGGGTGCCCAGCATGGGACAGCCCTGAAGCATGGCCAGCCGTACATGAATCTAGCCATTGTGCTCCTCAGCCAGGGGTTTGCTTGCCCTCCTCCCACCCCTCATTGAAAAGGGATGCTCTCCAGACTGTGTGCATGTATTATGCTGCTGGGTTCCTGTCTGCTTGGTTCCCAACACCAGCAAGCAGAAAGCCTGATGTAGGTGGCATACAAATGGCTCCAGCAGCAGGGGAAGAGGTCAGACTTGTGGGTTTAACTATGGCAGATACCACCGAAGGCCTCTGTCCACGTGGCTAGGAGCACTGTAGCTGGATACTTCTTTAATAATTACAGCTTGGTGGCCAGAAAGGGAAGAGATTATTTGTTCTGCTTGGCCAGATGCTGTAGATAGCATGTTCCTTTTGCTGTACCCAGCTGCTAGTATTTGTTTTTTTCCAGAAGAGAGTAGAGGAGCACAGCCTAGGTTCAGGGAGTAATTGCAACAGTTGGCTCACATATTGTCAACAGCAGAGCTCAGGCTTACAGCCTTCAGGGCAGAGTCTGTGCCCTACATGCACCCTTTTGTCCTCTGGTCAGATCTTCAAACAGGCACGGCAAGAAGCCATAAGCCCACTCAGGGGTGCACTATGCTAAGCTTCAAGTCAGGGAGTGGCTGAAGCAGCCCATGTTTCTAATTGATTAGGCTGCAGGGAGCCATGCAGACTGCCCAGGTGCTGGAAACCCAAGACACAAGAGATCAAAGTACAGGCCATGTCTCTGAGAGACTTTCTCAGAGGCACAGTACAGGCAAAAAGCTAACTCACAATTCAGCATTCACTGCCTACTGCTGTGAGGAACCCTGGAGGGGATGCTTCCAGCGCTAAGTGAAAGTCCATTAACACCTAATGACACATGCAAACTGCAGTACAAAGTAGCTGAGTATCACAGAGCCATTACCTGTGCAAATCCAGATCTACATAAGGAAAAATCAGCTTTTCTTTAATCAGATCCCAGATGACCCGTGTCATTTCATCTCCTTGCATCTCCACAACGGAGCCTCCACGGATTTTTTTAGACATCTTGAACTGCAATAGACATAAAAAAAGTCCAACCTAAGTTAAAAGCTACCAATACATGTATCCTGCATTTTTACAACATAACTAGGTGAGACACTAGCATAGCATACAGGTTCTCTCCAAAAAGTCTTTAAAATAACCTCAGTTTATCCTCAGTTCCATGCTAAATGATACTTCCCTTAAAGCCCCAGCTCCTAGGGAGATCTATGTGAGGATAAAAAGAAAGGGTAATATCTGACAATTAAGGGCATAGGCTTTAATTATGGTTGTATGAAAGAACTTGAAAACATGACCAAATTCTTCCCCCAAATTCCACAGACATAGATGAGCATTGTTTACTTTTAGATTTCATGAGTTCTAGTCCAGTTGCCTGTTTCTCCACCTTTTTCCGAAAATCAGGGGTTAATGGACATGATTACAATGACAGCTTGTACTGCTGAGACTATTAAGATTAATATATTGTTAGCTTCTTTATTAGCTTTGTCCCCCAGGAAGGATGGAAGCAGGTAGAAAAATCCAAGGGCTACACATCAAGAGTATTTTCTCGTGTTAAAATAAATACTGGATAGATTTGTTTGCTGTAGGGAACAGAGGTTTCCCAAGATATTTGTGAACAAAGCCCAAAAAAAATAAACCTGAACTCTGCCCTTCTATTTGCACTTTGTTCTTTGTCCAAAAAACCTCACAAGCCACTGAACTGCTCTAACACAAGGCCCGGCTTTCCAATAGCCACAGTTTCTTGGGTCTCGGCTCCGATTATGCAAGAGCTATGACTTGGCAAGTTCCTCCTTCCAGACAGTCCCGTTCTTGTGTGCAGCTGCTGGAACACTACAGTGAGATAGCAGCCTTGTGCCTGAGCTTGCAGTCTCCCAGAGACCGGGGGCCACAAATGACTTGATCCACAGTGAAGGGTCCTTCTGTACACGGGATCTGTTCATCTAGACCAAGTGATTCCGAGGTGTGAGGCTTGCCGAGCAAGGGCCCCACATTATAAGCACACTGGGAGATTAACCCAGGGGTCAGATTTTTTTTTTTTTTTTTTTAAATTAAAGTAACTTGTGCTGCATTTCCCTATTAACAATTTTAGTCTCGGAAGAGAATAAACTTTCCAAGCTATGTTCACAGGATCGAGCTTTTCCAAACGTTTTAAAGTGCAAAAACTAAAAAAGAAAACAAAAAAACCACCAAAAACCAAACCAAAAACCAAAAAAACCACGAACAAACAAAAAGAACCCAACAACAACAAAACAACCAAAAAAACCCAAAACAAAACCACCCCAAAAAAACCCCACCCAAAACCCAACACAAAACCCTAAAGAAAAATTTTAAAAGTAAAATAAGATTGTGTTACTGAGACTCAGTTTGAGAGATAAACTACTTCAGGCACTTCCATCCCTAACGTAGACAGTACCTTGGCTTATATAGGGCCTCTCTAGTCCTCATGGAGAACTTGAACTTCACATGACCACACTCTGTCCGAACTCTTGGTTATCTATGCAAGTACTTTGAGCCCAATTTTCGATTGTGACTATCTAAATAAGTAAGGTCTGTACCACAGTCCATGGTCTAGGCATGGAATTATTACTCTGGAGAATGCAGTTTTGCTTTTGGCACAATCTGAGAAACAGTCTGATTCATTTAAGTAAAAATGTAGACAGGCACAAAACCACAAAACAAACACTGCTTGTTTTGTGATTTGGTTCTACTTAACTGAGACAAATCAGTCTACATCAGTCACAGCAATAGGTTTGGCTTCAGAACTATTCGATGCTGCTGTCACACAGAGAACACAAATGTAGGTGAGACACAGCTCCACCGAGATACATCTCCACTCATGTGTGGAAACAGCAGCTCCTTCAACGACTCTGACAGCATCCAACATGTTTATCTGGTCACGGCCCAGGTACGTCTCCCCTCCTCAGTCACCAGTGTCCCCCGTTTCTCTATGAACTGGGGCAGTACTGCAGTAGCATCCCTCTTCTGCACGCCAGTCAACACGCCGAGAGGCTCCTCCAGAGAGCACACATTCCCTAGAGTTCAGCTCTGTCACTCTTCCCCTCTGATTTTATACTGAACTGCCAAAATCCAGCAACGTCTTTCTCCTGCGGTAGCTCTTCTTTAAATACACTTCACTCAGGCACACAGCCAAGGCAACTTAGAACAAACTGTGTATTTCCAAATACCCCTTGGTCCCGAGGAAGGGCTCGGGGCCTACAGGCAGCAATTAACTATTGCAATAAGTCCGTAACTCGGGGGCACAGCAGATCTCCCGGGAGGAGGCGGCTGGCAGGGGGCGCGGAGCGGGTGGCTGGCACTAACTCTTGCCTGCACTCGTTCTTCGGCCTCACTCGCCCCTGGCAAGGCGATCTTGTGGCACAGGGGAGACTTTCCCACCGGGCCGCGGGCAGCGGCCACGGCCGAGGCTGAAATCCCAGCACCGGCACGGCCGTGACCGGGGCCGCTCCGCAAGCGGGCGGGGACACGCCAGGGCCCCCGAGCCCGGCCCAGGCCGGGGACACCACCGACTACCGGGAGACCCCAGGACTGCGCGAGGAGACAGCCCAGCGCAGGACAGGGCGGGCGATCCCGGGGTGCAGCACCCTCAGCTCCCGAGGCGCCTCAGCGACACCCGCGGCGGGCGGGGCGCGGCCGCGGGGTCCCGCCCGCACCGAGGGAAAAAAGCCCTTAAACACAATCCTGCCCCTCGGAGCCGCGCTGCGGGGCGGGGGCGCCGCGCACGGGAGAGAAAGGACAAAGGGTGCTGTGCGGCCGCCGAGCCCCCGGCGCGCTGGGGCGGTGGCGATGCCCTTTACCTGCGGTCCCGGTGCCGTTCCGTTCCGTTCCGTGCAGCGGTGCGGGCGCGACGCGGGGCCGGGCCGTGCGCGGGGCCCTTTATGCGGCCGCGCCCCC